>JALDNG010000668.1:0-92791 GCA_024349245.1 Neodontobutis hainanensis
CGGTCCGCGTCGCGACGCGTAGTTACATTTTGGAGGAGGTGCGCGTCAGGCTACGGCGTAGGGTACGGCGTAGGGTACACGTCACTGCGTATGCTACGCCGTAGCTTCGACGCGCACCCTACGCAGAAGCATAAATCAGCCTTTAGCGTCATGTGTTCATTACTTTCATGTGTTTGTTAGCGTCATGTGTTCGTTAGCTTCATGTTAGCGCGGTGCTTCTCAGTAAAACCACCGACTGACATGGCTCAACACAGATCCGGTCAAAGGAGAGTCTGGGAAATAGCTCTGATTACGTGAGCCCAACAACATCGGGTTTAAACCGGGTCTAAACTGGGACTATATAAATAACAAAAAATAAATTAATAAATAAATAAATAAATGGTAATGTTTTATCTAAAAGAGGGCGGGCTTTAAGTGACTAAGTGAAAACTGGTCTTGTTGCTGTACTTTTCTCATCTTGGTTTAATTTGTTCTGTATGATGGCCTGGATGAATGAGAGCCTCTATCACAAACCTGGACCTGACGGCCATCATCCGAGGCAGGTGTTGTTGTTGTGTTCAGCCCCTCAAGACTCTCATCCAATATTCAGAGCTGATGAATTATTAATGTTGTTTCTGAAAAAAATACTGAAGAGAAAAATACAATGGATTTACCAGGTCTAAACCATGTCAAAACTAGGTCTAAACCAGGACTAAACCAGGTCTAAACCATGTCAAAACTAGGTCTAAACCAGGACTAAACCAGGTCTAAACCATGTCAAAACTAGGTCTAAACCAGGTCTAAACCAGGTCTAAACCAGGTCTAAACCAGGTCTAAAACAGGTCTAAACCAGGTCTAAGCCAGGTCTAAACTATGACTAAACCAGGTCTAAACCAGGACTAAAGCAGGTCTAAACTAGGCCTAAAGCAGGTCTAAAGCAGGTCTAAACCAGGACTAAAGCAGGTCTAAACTAGGCCTAAAGCAGGTCTAAAGCAGGTCTAAACCAGGTCTAAAGCAGGTCTAAACCATGTCTAAACCATGTCAAAACTAGGTCTAAACCAGGTCTAAACCAGGTCTAAACCAGGTCTAAACCAGGTCTAAACCAGGTCTAAACCAGGTCTAAAGCAGGTCTAAACCAGGTCTAAACCAGGTCTAAACCAGGTCTAAACCAGGTCTAAAGCAGGTCTAAACCAGGTCTAAGCCAGGTCTAAACTATGACTAAACCAGGTCTAAAGCAGGTCTAAACCAGGTCTAAACCAGGTCAAAACTAGGTCTAAACCAGGTCTAAACCAGGTCTAAACTATGACTAAACCAGGTCTTAACCAGGTCTAAAACAGGTCTAAACCTGGTCTAAACCAGGTCTAAACTATGACTAAACCAGGTCTAAACCAGGTCTAAGCCAGGTCTAAACTATGACTAAACCAGGTCTAAACCAGGACTAAAGCAGGTCTCAACTAGGCCTAAACCAGGTCTAAACCAGGTCTAAACCAGGTCTAAACTATGACTAAACCAGGTCTAAACCAGGTCTAAACCAGGTCTAAACACCAGGTCTAAGCCAGGTCTAAACCAGGACTAAACCAGGACTAAACCAAATCTAAACTAGATCTAAACCAGGACTAAACCAGATCTAAACCAGATCTAAACCAGATCTAAACCAGGTCTAAACCAGGTCTAAATCAGATCTAAACCAGATCTAAACCAGGTCTAAACAGGGTCTAAACCAGGACTAAACCAGGACTAAACCAGATCTAAACCAGATCTAAACCAGGTCTAAACCAGGTCTAAATCAGATCTAAACCAGATCTAAACCAGGTCTAAACAGGGTCTAAACCAGGACTAAACCAGGTCTAAACCAGGTCTAAACCAGGTCTAAACCAGGTCTAAAGCAGGTCTAAACCAGGTCTAAGCCAGGTCTAAACTATGACTAAACCAGGTCTAAAGCAGGTCTAAACCAGGTCTAAACCAGGTCAAAACTAGGTCTAAACCAGGTCTAAACCAGGTCTAAACTATGACTAAACCAGGTCTAAACCAGGTCTAAAACAGGTCTAAACCTGGTCTAAACCAGGTCTAAACTATGACTAAACCAGGTCTAAACCAGGTCTAAGCCAGGTCTAAACTATGACTAAACCAGGTCTAAACCAGGACTAAAGCAGGTCTCAACTAGGCCTAAACCAGGTCTAAAGCAGGTCTAAACTAGGCCTAAACCAGGTCTAAACCAGGTCTAAACTATGACTAAACCAGGTCTAAACCAGGTCTAAACCAGGTCTAAACACCAGGTCTAAGCCAGGTCTAAACCAGGACTAAACCAGGACTAAACCAGATCTAAACCAGATCTAAACCAGGACTAAACCAGATCTAAACCAGATCTAAACCAGATCTAAACCAGGTCTAAACCAGGTCTAAATCAGATCTAAACCAGATCTAAACCAGGTCTAAACAGGGTCTAAACCAGGTCTAAACCAGGACTAAACCAGGACTAAACCAGATCTAAACCAGATCTAAACCAGGTCTAAACCAGGTCTAAATCAGATATAAACCAGATCTAAACCAGGTCTAAACAGGGTCTAAACCAGGACTAAACCAGGACTAAACCAGATCTAAACCAGATCTAAACCAGGTCTAAACCAGGTCTAAACCAGGTCTAAACCAGGTCTAAACCAGGTCTAATCCAGGTCTAAGCCAGGTCTCAACTAGGCCTAAACCAGGTCTAAAGCAGGTCTAAACCAGGACTAAAGCAGGTCTAAACTAGGCCTAAACCAGGTCTAAACCAGGTCTAAACCAGGACTAAAGCAGGTCTCAACTAGGCCTAAACCAGGTCTAAAGCAGGTCTAAACCAGGACTAAAGCAGGTCTAAACTAGGCCTAAACCAGGTCTAAACTATGACTAAACCAGGTCTAAACCAGGTCTAAGACAGGTCTAAACCAGGTCTAAACCAGGTCTAAACTATGACTAAACCAGGTCTAAACCAGGTCTAAAACAGGTCTAAACCAGGTCTAAGCCAGGTCTAAACCAGGACTAAACCAGGACTAAACCAGATCTAAACCAGATCTAAACCAGGTCTAAACCAGGTCTAAATCAGATCTAAACCAGATCTAAACCAGGTCTAAACAGGGTCTAAACCAGGTCTAAACCAGGACTAAACCAGGACTAAACCAGATCTAAACCAGGTCTAAACCAGGTCTAAACCAGGTCTAAGCCAGGTCTAAACTATGACTAAACCAGGTCTAAACCAGGACTAAAGCAGGTCTAAACCAGGTCTAAGCCAGGTCTAAACCAGGACTAAACCAGGACTAAACCAGATCTAAACCAGATCTAAACCAGGTCTATACCAGGTCTAAACTATGACTAAACCAGTTCTAAACCAGGTCTAAAACAGGTCTAAACCAGATCTAAACCAGATCTAAACCAGGTCTAAACCAGGTCTAAATCAGATCTAAACCAGATCTAAACCAGGTCTAAACAGGGTCTAAACCAGGACTAAACCAGGACTAAACCAGATCTAAACCAGATCTAAACCAGGTCTAAACCAGGTCTAAATCAGATCTAAACCAGATGTAAACCAGGTCTAAACAGGGTCTAAACCAGGTCTAAACCAGGACTAAACCAGGACTATACCAGATCTAAACTAGGTCTAAACTAGGACTTTTGTATAGACGTACATTACTCAACAAAAATACAAAACTATACTATATATAAATACTGCATTTAGAAGAATATAATCTAATGTGGTCTTCTGTAAATATAAACACAAACACATATATTTTTACATCAATATTTTTTTTTTACTTTTCCCCAAACTTGTTCTTTTACATCATACGAATGTGTACATTTTTTTCAGTTTTTTTTATTAGAGCATGTACTAACTGATTGATGTATTCTTCTTTTTCTCCAGTCACGCTGAACACGGACGTGAGCGTGATGACGAATGAAAGAACGTCTTTACGCTGCCTGACGTCAATCGTTTTTCCCTCCGCGGTGATAAGCTAAGCAGCTAGGCTAATGCTCAGCTGAAGACAACGTTATCTTCAGCTTTCTTCAGGTTTTTTGGCAAAATCAGAACATCCGGATAAACAAGAAGACTCCGGGAACCGCATAGTTAAAGGTAAATCCAGGTTAAAGATTAAACTTACGTAATAAATACCGTTTTTGTTTGGATTGCGTAGCGGCGGTAACGAGTTAGCATTGAGACTAGCGGTTAACGTAGCACAGAATCCACATATAACTCAATAACTATGTCAAAGCATAGTGTTGTGAATTTAAACAATACAAGTGTAAGGTTTTTGTGGGCTGTGTTTACTCGCTGGCTGTTATCAGACACGGGTGTAGTTGTACTCGTTTCTGAAGTGAGTGCGTTGTCAGTAGCCAACACTAAGCTAATGCTAACTGCGCTAAGTGTTTTGACTTCAGAATGTGGTTTAACCAGGGCTTGACTAACAAGTTAATGATTTTATTCTGACTTAAAATCTGCTCTAGTTCACTTATGTTCGACCCAAACCCCTGTGTCTTTCTGGAGAGGGGTTTGTTGAGCCACACGTGGAGCCGGTTGGTCACATTTTCCAGAACACATCACGCTTTGGACCAAAAACTACACCTAGCTTATGTTCGCTCTGCTTCGAACCAGTTTGAGACTGGTTAGAAGACAGTTTAAGATAATTCTGGTGACAGAGTGGTGTTGGAATATCTGTTGAGACTAGACCTGTTTCCAGCACAAGTCCTTCTTTTTTCCCCCCAATTTTCCCTGGACTAATATTCATTTAAAGCAGTATGTCAGACAAAGCAAAACAGTGGAAGTTATTTATTGTTGATGTTATTTTATTGTTTTAATTTTTTAAATTAGCATTTGATTGTTGATGTTTTATTGTTTGAGCTTTGTATTTCTTGTTTTTGTACAGCGCTTTGAGAAGTTGCCTTTAAAGGCGCTTTATAAAATAAAGTTTATTATTATTATTATTATTAGCAGTTTTTCTATTATATTAGTTGTATTTGAACAGGTTTTAGATGGATTTGCCTCACAGTCCTCTGCTCTGTGTTGCTGCAGGAGGCATATGAGGCGACATTAGTCCAAACATGTTCAACAAGTCGTTTGGGACTCCGTTTGGAGGAGGCGGCACCGGGGGCTTCGGCACCTCATCCACCTTCGGACAGCAGAGTGAGTTTTGCCCCTTTGACCTCACAACAGGAGCAGATTTATTATTTAACGTGTCTGTTAAGTAAAAGCTACAAACCTTCTTTTCATTACAGAGACACAGATTCAAGCAAACAGTCAGTCATTACATTTTATTTCTTTTCAGAGACATTTATCATTTAAGCTGATTTTATTGACGTTGAAGTTTGAAAGTTGGCTTGTGTTCCGTCTTTTTCTCGCTGTTGTAATCCGTCTCTTCTCTCGGTTTTGATTCAGACACAGGGTTTGGGGCGACTGGGGGCTTCGGGACGTCTGCCTTTGGAGCCACCGCTAACACTGGAGGCCTGTTCGGAACCACGCAGAACAAACCAGGTCTGCAGCTCATGCGTCTGACCCTTAAACTAATGCAGCTGGTTAACAAGTTGCACTGGTTTTCCCCAAATATCCTGATGGTTTCGGCATCAGGGCACATTATTGTACTTTATAACAGGGGCTTGGCAGAAACACACGCCTAATTTCATCTTTGGCGGCAACACGTCCACAATCCACAGCTTAATCCCTAATCTCCGTCTGTAACAAGAATCGAATGAGACCGTATGCATCCTGTAGACTTTATCAAGGATTTGAATAGATAAGAAATTTCATTCATGAACATGAGATTTGTTAAATCACAGCTCGCTTCAGGGAAAAACGATTGCTCTTGTTGGTCGAGACAGATTTTAATAATGGAGTAATGGCTGCCGATAAAAAGGAGAAAGTGTTTATAGAGCTGTGGAAAAAAAATGGATACATATTGTCTGTGGAGATTCTCAGTCATCCAGGTCATTTTAAAGCAAAAGCATTTGGACAGTTTTCTTACCATTTTACATTTACAGTTATTCATTTAACAGACGCTTTTATCCAAAGCAACTTACCTTAAGCTTCCATTTACCAGTGTCACAGCTGGAACACCACTGGAGGCAAAGTGGATTAAGTGTCTTGCCCAAGGACACAATGAAGGTATAAATTGTGGGGAGAGTGGAAATTGAACTGCCAACCTTCCGGTTATCGGATGACCACTCTACCACTGAGCAACTGCGCAGTTGATCTTAGAATTGATAAAGTCTCGAAAACGTCTTTACCTTAAAAACTGAGTCAGATGCTTTTGCTTTAACCTTTTCTTCAAGGATAAATATTGTCTTCAGTCGATTAGTTTTACGGTCATTCTGATTCTGAAGTCAGAGATTAAAGTTTGAAAAAAATAATTTTACAGTTTTGCTTTTTTAATAAAATTAAAGCAGGAGAGGTTCGTGTGCTGCTGTTGGAGGAGAGTGTGTCTGAGACGAGGACGAGAAAAAAAAACTCTGGAATTGGAGCTTTAAGACAATAGTAATAAATGTATTCCTTTGCGTTTCTTTAGTCTGATCTCAACTTATCTGCTCTTTTTTGAGTGCCTCAGTTTCCTACTTCTACCTGTAATATGTCTGTGGTCTTGTGCAGCGTTCCTCCAGCGCAGCGTTGGACATTTGTAAAACTCCAGGCGAATTTTATGTTGAACTGTTACTTTCTGATTATTTCTGAATTCTTCACAGTAAGCCCTCTCTTGTCTCTCTCTGGACAGCTGGAGGTCTGTTCGGCTCCAACACCTTCAGTCAGCCGGCCACATCCTCCACCACCACTGGCTTTGGTTTTGGCGCCAACAGTGGCACCTCCACCAGTCTGTTTGGAAACACCGGGACCGGCGCCACCGGGGGTCTCTTCTCTCAGACCAACAATGCTTTCGGAGCCACCAAGCCCACCTCCTTTGGCAGTGAGTCTCTCAAGAAACATGTTCACACCTTATCTCAAGCTTTGTCCCCGAATAAAACCGGTCCTGGTCGGTCTTCCTCAGGTTTTGGTACCAGCACCAGCGGCGGAGGCCTGTTTGGTTCCACCAACACCGCCTCAAACCCATTTGGAACCAACAACTCTCTGTTCGGAGGCTCAGGGTTTACTGCCACCGCTGCACAGCAGCCCGGGACCACCGTCAAATTCAACGTATGGACTTTATACTCCTGCTAGACCAGAGGCTAGACCAGAGGCTAGACCAGAGGCTAGACCAGAGGCTAGACCAGAGGCTAGACCAGAGGCTAGACCAGAGGCTAGACCAGAGGCTAGACCAGAGGCTAGACCAGAGGCTAGACCAGAGGCTAGACCAGAGGCTAGACCAGAGGCTAGACCAGAGGCTAGACCAGAGGCTAGACCAGAGGCTAGACCAGAGGCTAGACCAGAGGCTAGACCAGAGGCTAGACCAGAGGCTAGACCAGAGGCTAGACCAGAGGCTAGACCAGAGGCTAGACCAGAGGCTAGACCAGAGGCTAGACCAGAGGCTAGACCAGAGGCTAGACCAGAGGCTAGACCAGAGGCTAGACCAGAGGCTAGACCAGAGGCTAGACCAGAGGCTAGACATTTCCAGAAAGCAGAACTACGGTTGGAGGACCGTAGGACTAAACCAGTTCTAACCCAGACTTTGTGCTGTCTCTCTGTTTGTCCTCAGCCGCCGACAGGAAGTGACACGATGGTGAAGGCCGGTGTGACCACGAGCATCAACACCAAGCACCAGTGCATCACCGCCATGAAGGAGTACGAGAACAAGTCCCTGGAGGTCAGACCCAAACTGTTTTTTATGACAAGCTTCCACTGTCCAGGCCTTAACCCTGTGTGTGGCGCCCCCTGTAGGAGCTGCGTCTCGAGGACTACCAGGCAGGGAGGAAGGGGCCGTCCAACCCCCTGCAGGCCGCTTCAGGGAGTCTGTTCGGGGCCAATACCGCCACCTCCAGCGCCACCACTGGCCTCTTCGGAGCCTCAGCCCCAAACAGCAGCTTCTCCTTCGGCCAGAACAAGAGCAGCTTTGGCACCAGTACGGTTCAAATCCAACTAAAACCTGTTCAGGTCAATCTATTAGGGCTGCCATATTTAATGCCATATTTAATGCCAAATTTAGCTGAACGGCTTAAGCAGTTTTAGCTAACATAACCTTCCCCCAGAAAAATTATAACAAAATGTTTACTTTCCTGTATTTGGAGCATTTTAGATGAAGTTAAAATAATACTCAATGGTGTATTGTAGGATAAATAATTTCTGACTTGGTGTCGGCTCCATTGACCTCACACTCACATTGTGTTTAAAACAAAACTACAGAGACCTAAGCTCTGAGAAAACACTATGGTGATTTAAAAATCAGCCTAGGTCCTGTTTAAGAGTCAGATTTACACAGACTGTGATGTAACCTGTTCATTTGGCTCCAACAGATAAGAGCTTCTGTCTCTGCTCCTCTTCCTGCTCTGGCACTCACAAAAAATACTTTTATCAATGCTGCAGAAAAAAGTCTCTGATCTAAGTATTAGTTGTTTAGCAGCAAACCTTACTTTCTGCTGTAAATGGAACTGTCCACACTCGGAGTTTAAACAGATTAACCTGTAAATACAGCCGCCTCTCCTCGGTTGGTCTCAGTTAAACTCACACCTCGGTCTCCATCGAATCACAACCAATCGGACTCGAGCGGCAGATCTGAGGTCAGTTTGGTGCTGTGTGAGGGACGGACGAGGAAGAACGGAGGCAGCGCTAAAGCACAAACCAAAGTTTGACTGGGAGGGAAATGTGTTTAATTAGATAATTAGTGATTTTTCTACACTTTTGTACCTGCGTATGGTACCAGTTATCTACACCCTGTTAAATTTCTGTCGAGGTCCAGACACCGGGGACCATAGCTGGCTTCTGCCATGCTTCTATTACAATAAACAAATGAGTATTTATTTCTTGAGTTTAAAAATCATGATTTTTTTTTTTTTTTTAATTACTGCAATAATGGCCTGAAATTCCATTGTAAGTGGCATTAAAAAAATATTAAGCTTCACAAGACAAAACCTGGAGCTACCATGATGCAAAACCTGTTCAAATCCAACTAAAACCTGTTTAAATCCATCTAAACCCACTCCAGATCTACCTAAACCCTGTTCTGCTGCAGGTACGGGGGGTTTTGGGGCCACCGCTGGAGGCCTGTTCGGTCAGGCGCAGCAACAACAGCAGCAGACGCCACAGGCCACCAGTCTGTTCAAACCCTTCGGACAAACCACCACCGCCGCCCAGAGCTCAGGCTTCTCCTTCGGCAACACCCCCAGCATAGGCCAGGCCAGCACCGGCAGCATGGTGAGTGAGCAGGACCAGACTTAGACCGGCTGCAGACGATTGTACTGTAAACCTGTTTAAATCATGTCAGGGCCTGTAACTTCTTACACTCTCTACTTTTGTCTGGTTCAGAGCTTGTTTGGAAACACAGCAGCACCTCCGTCAGGAAGTCTGTTCGGTGCTGCTCAAACCAGCGCAGCCACTGGGTTTGGGACCACCACCGGGCTTTTCGGACAACCCAACACTGGCTTCGGGGCGGTCGGCACTCAGGTGAGAGAGAAGGTTCATAGGAAACACTGGGGTCTACAGTTCAGAGGGATCACCCGTTTCTTTTTGAATCCATTAAAGCAGACAAATGTGGAACTGTACTTTTTACCGAGCTCTGTTGACAGATTTTTATCACCACACATTTTTGCAGGGGTTTCATTCGAATAGATGTTCTCTGGAAATGGATAGATACACAACCATCCAAAAAGAATGAACAGAATAAAGAGTTAGGATTGGTTCTGCTGAATTTTTGCTGAGTCTAAATGGTTGTGAAGGAATTCAGAACCATTTTACTTTTAAGTTTTTTTTTTTTATCACATATTATATGATGATGTAGGTCAACAAGAAACAGAAATACAATTTTATTCAGAAGCTCTTAACTTCTGAATGTCCTCAAAACCTATATTTTGTGCAGAATAAGTCAAACACATGAAGGTAACGTGTACTGTCGGTGAAACTGAAAGTTTAAGTGCTCGTTTAGTTCCTCAATATGAAAAAACGGTGCCAGGCCAAAGGCAGAGTAAGTTAGTTAAAAATTGTTGGGTGAGACAACACTTGAATACAAAGCTCTAAATTTGGACAAAATATGCAGATACTGCCCTGTGCCTTTGCCTGGCAGCTTGATTTCTTACAGCGCTTCTCCCTCTAAGCAGAGTTTGTTCGGGAATAAGACGGCAGGGTTTGGCACCACCACGACCAGCACTCCGTCGTTCGGCACCGGGGCCAGTCTGTTTGGAAACAAACCTACCCTGACCCTGGGAGCAGGCACCAACACCTCCTCATTCGGCAAGTCTTTCCACTGCTCCAGCTTCAGAACATCTCTTTATTAACAGAGAAGCTTCCCCTTTATTTTAATCGGAGCCACACATTTGTTTTGTAGTCGGGTTCAAGAACAGTAATTGACGCTCTTCCTGTTGCTGTCTTTTCCACAGGGTTTGGGGCTAATCCTGCTGCTGGAAGTCTCTTTGGGGCCAAACCGGCCTCGGGAGGCCTGGGAACGGGTCTAGGGACTGGATTTGGAACGGGTAACAGATTTAACGACGGATGATATCAAACAGTCTCATGTCTGTCTTTGGTGAAATCTGATTAATTGTTTTGTCCAGCAGTCGGACCAGGGCAGACGTCTCTGTTTGGAACCAGCCAGAACAAACTGGGAACGACTCTGGGAACGATGGGACCGTTCGGGGGGTCCGGGTTCAACAGTGGGACAAGCGGTCTGGGGTTCGGCGCTCCGCAGCAGCCCGTCGGTCAGTCTGTCAGATTTAGGGCCTTAGGGTCCGTCAGAGGAAGCAGGAAGTGTGGGTGGTGTAAATCTGCAACAGTCACTGACAAAAAGAAATTCATGCCATAAGCTGTAACACAGCTTTGATAAACCAAATCAAAGGAGATGGCCTGAGGAGTCCCTAATGGGTTGAGCACTCTGAAGGAGGGAAGTGTAGAGTTGGGTCGGTTATTAGCACCACCTGGTGGTGAACATTTGTCTCTGTGCTCAGTTTGTTTCAGCTGCAGAAACGGGACATAATGAAACTAGGGTTTTTCAGTTGAATTGCGATGAATTTAATGTCGATCTTAAGCTGTAGTCTCCATCCTGTCTGTCCTCCGCTGGAGCACAGGAGGAGTTACAAGAAAAGAATCCGTTTGCAGATTCTGTGACGACTCACATTTGACCCAAGTGTTCGTGTTGAAGGACCTGCAGAGAGAACAGTAAGAAACAGGCTGCGTTGTGAGCGACTGCTTCAGAACGACATAAACTGACCCCGTTTCGACTCAGTTTAGAGCTTTAACATAACAAGGCTGAACCCAAGACAGCCCAACAGCAGCTGATCAGTCCTGACTGAACTAAAGAGGCGCAAATAATCCATATAATTTACTTTGCGCTGTATTTGTACAAAACAACTGAGATGTAGCCTAAAGACGTTTTCTTTTAAGTTCAGTAGTTCTTGAGTCTTGAGTCTATTAACCACATTTTCCCCAAAATATAGATTTGATATATGCTATTTTTATGAAGACATTTAAGTTTAGTGTTCATTTAATTAAATTTTTTTTTTTTTATAGTTTAACAACGTTAAACGTGTTTTTTTTTTTTTTTTCCAGGGATAATGTCAATAAAAAAATACTACTACTTTTAAATCTATTTGAAATGTTAAAATTTATTTAAGGGATTTAAACCTGTTTAAAACTGTCCAAAACCCTTTCAGATCCATCCAGAGTTAAACCTGTTCAAAACTAGTTGGTCTGTGTTAAACCCACTTGTAATGACCTCGAGTCTTTGCTGGTGTGACTCTTTCCTCTGTAGCTCTGGCAGACCCTAACGCCGCAGCTGCTCAGCAGGCCATGCTCCAGCAGCAGCTCAACGTCTTGGCCTACTCCCCGTACGGAGACTCTCCTCTGTTCAGGAACCCTCTGTCTGACGCCAAGAAGAAGGAGGAGGTTAGTTCCTGTTGCTTCTGTCGCTTTTGGATTTCTGTGCTTCGCAAGCCTTTGTTTATGTAAAAGGCTCACATTTAAGCTTATATTCAAATTCTGTCCCGTTAACATCCAAGTCAAATATGACAGCCCTTGTCTGTTTGGCGTTTCTTACGATAAAGTATTGGAAATGAATTAATACTTTCTGTGTAGACTATTGTCAGAGAAAGACAAAAGTCCTAATAAAGAGACTGCTGCTGTGGCTGAGTTATGTAATACTGATATGATCATAGAATGAGATTTCAGTCCCACTTTAGTAATGTAGGATATTATTCTCATAAATAATGCTCATGACCAGGATCTTAAGCACTTGTCTCCTTGTGTCCCATCAGCGCCTGAAGCCGACCAATCCCACGGCTCAGAAGGCCCTGACCACGCCCACTCACTACAAACTGACCCCTCGCCCGGCGACGAGGGTTCGGCCCAAAGCCCTCACCTCATCGGGGGCGTCCAAGTCACAGCTGTTTGACGGACTGGACGACGACGAGCCCACTCTCACCAACGGGGCTTTCGTTCCCAGGTTTAAGTTGCACTCACCTGACACGTGTTGCTGCCGTAACAAGTTCATTCAGGGCAGCGTTTCTCATGTCCTTTTTATAAAATTTATTTTCAGGAAAAGTATAAAGAAGCTGGTGCTGAAAAACCTGAACAGTTCTCAATACAACAGCCCTTTGAGTAAAGACAGTGACGACCTGGCGTCTCCCCCAGAGTACCCCCAGAACGGACACAGGTAAAGCCCTGAAGGCACCTATTTTTCTTCCTGCTTCCGCGTTTATTTTCTGGTTTAATCCAGTCCTAACCCGGTCTCCGCTCAGTCCCACGGAGCAGGACGAGGAGGAGGTTCGGGACGAGCCTGGCCCCGGCTCTCGTTTGGACGAAGATCCTGAGGTGACCCAATTCTATGTGAACCCGATTGCCAAGCCCATCCCTCAGGCTCGAGGCCAGACCAGTTTCCAGGACACCATCAGCGACATGAACCTGCACAAGGCGTCTCGCACCAGCCTCGAGGTAACACCACCCACCCCTCTCGTGCAACTCTCTCTTTTGCTCGACTCTCTCTCACGGCTATCTCTCTCTCGACTCTATTCACGACTCTCTCGTCTCTCTCTCTTGTCTCTCACGACTCTCTCTCACGACTCTCTCTCTCTCTCTCTCTCGTCTCTCACATCCTTCTCACGATTTTATTCACGACTCTCTCTCTCGGCTCTCTCTCTCTCTCTCTCGCATCTCTCTCGCATCCCTCATGATTTTATTCACGACTCTCTCTCTCGCCTTGACTCTCTCTCATCTCTCACGGCTCTCTCTCTCGTCCCTCTCTCGGCTCTTTCTCGGCTCTCTCTCTTGTCCCTCTCTCGGCTCTCTCTCATCTCTCGCTCGTCTCTCGCATCTCTCTCTCGCCTTGACTCTCTCTCGGCTCTCACGGCTCTCTCTCTCGTCCCTCTCTCGGCTCTTTCTCGGCTCTCTCTCTCGTCCCTCTCTCGGCTCTTTCTCGGCTCTCTCTCTTGCTCTCGCTCGTCTCTCGCATCTCTCTCTCGCCTTGACTCTCTCTCGGCTCTCTCTCTTGTCCCTCTCTCGGCTCTCTCTCTCGGCTCTCTCTCTCGGCTCTCTCTCGGCTCTCTCTCTTGTCCCTCTCTCGGCTCTCTCTCTTGTCCCTCTCACGGCTCTCTCTCTCGTCCCTCTCACGGCTCTCTCTCTCGTCCCTCTCTCGGCTCTCTCTCGTCCCTCTCTCGGCTCTCTCTCGGCTCTCTGTCTTGTCCCTCTCTCGGCTCTCTCTCGTCCCTCTCTCGGCTCTCTCTCGTCCCTCTCTCGGCTCTCTCTCGTCCCTCTCTCGGCTCTCTCTCGTCCCTCTCTCGGCTCTCTCTCGTCCCTCTCTCGGCTCTCTCTCGTCCCTCTCTCGGCTCTCTCTCGTCCCTCTCTCTTGTCCCTCTCTCGGCTCTCTCTCTTGTCCCTCTCTCGGCTCTCTCTCTTGTCCCTCTCTCGGCTCTCTCTCTTGTCCCTCTCTCGGCTCTCTCTCGTCCCTCTCTGGGCTCTCTCTCGTCCCTCTCTCTTGTCCCTCTCTCGGCTCTCTCTCTTGTCCCTCTCTCGGCTCTCTCTCGGCTCTCTGTCTTGTCCCTCTCCCGGCTCTCTCTCATCCCTCTCTCGGCTCTCTCTCGTCCCTCTCTTGTCCCTCTCTTGGCTCTCTCTTGTCCCTCTCTCGGCTCTCTCTTCTCCCTCTCTCGGCTCTCTCTCGTCCCTCTCTTGTCCCTCTCTTGTCCCTCTCTCGGCTCTCTCTCGTCCCTCTCTCGTCCCTCTCTCGGCTCTCTCTCTTGTCCCTCTCTCGGCTCTCTCTCTTGTCCCTCTCTCGGCTCTCTCTCTTGTCCCTCTCTCGGCTCTCTCTCTTGTCCCTCTCTCGGCTCTCTCTCTTGTCCCTCTCTCGGCTCTCTCTCTTGTCCCTCTCTCGGCTCTCTCTCTTGTCCCTCTCTCGGCTCTCTCTCTTGTCCCTCTCTCGGCTCTCTCTCGCATCCCTCTCATGATTTTATTCACGACTCTCTCGCTCGCCTTGACTCTCTATCGTCTCTCACGTCTCTCTCTCTCGGCCCTCTCTCGGCTCTCTCTCTCGTCCCTCTCTCGGCTCTCTCTCTTGTCCCTCTCTCGGCTCTCTCTCTTGTCCCTCTCTCGGCTCTCTCTTGTCCCTCTCTCGTCCCTCTCTCGTCCCTCTCTCGGCTCTCTCTCGGCTCTCTGTCTTGTCCCTCTCTCGGCTCTCTCTCGTCCCTCTCTCGGCTCTCTCTCGTCCCTCTCTTGTCCCTCTCTTGTCCCTCTCTCGGCTCTCTCTCTTCTCCCTCTCTCGGCTCTCTCTCGTCCCTCTCTTGTCCCTCTCTCGGCTCTCTCTCTCGTCCCTCTCTCGTCCCTCTCTTGTCCCTCTCTCGGCTCTCTCTCTCGTCCCTCTCTCGTCCCTCTCTTGGCTCTCTCTCGGCCCTCTCTCGGCTCTCTCTCTTGTCCCTCTCTCGGCCCTCTCTCGGCTTTCTCTCTTGTCCCTCTCTCGGCTCTCTCTCTTGTCCCTCTCTCGGCTCTCTCTCGTCCCTCTCTCGGCTCTCTCTCGTCCCTCTCTTGTCCCTCTCTTGTCCCTCTCTCGGCTCTCTCTCTTCTCCCTCTCTCGGCTCTCTCTCGTCCCTCTCTTGTCCCTCTCTCGGCTCTCTCTCTCGTCCCTCTCTCGTCCCTCTCTTGTCCCTCTCTCGGCTCTCTCTCTCGTCCCTCTCTCGTCCCTCTCTTGGCTCTCTCTCGGCCCTCTCTCGGCTCTCTCTCTTGTCCCTCTCTCGGCTCTCTCTCTTGTCCCTCTCTCGGCCCTCTCTCGGCTTTCTCTCTTGTCCCTCTCTCGGCTCTCTCTCTTGTCCCTCTCTCGGCTCTCTCTCGGCTCTCTCTCTTGTCCCTCTCTCGGCCCTCTCTCGGCTCTCTCTCGGCTCTCTCTCTTGTCTCTCTCTCGGCCCTCTCTCGGCTCTCTCTCGGCCCTCTCTCGGCTCTCTCTCTTGTCCCTCTCTCGGCCCTCTCTCGGCCCTCTCTCGGCTCTCTCTCGGCTCTCTGGCACCAGATCAGATACAGACTCTGAGTGTTCAAGGTTAGTTACTGTGGTGCGTTCACAGCTCAGCAGCGAGGACGTGTCTGTGTCTTTGGGAGAAGAGTCTCTGCAGGACGACAGAGAGGACGAGCCGCTGGACATACAGCAGTCTCCACATCCTGCCGGTAACGCCTTAGTCCTGGTTTAGACCCGGTGTCTCTCCTGTTTGTGTTTTAATGTCTGCCCTGTTTTCCCATGATGCCCTGCTCTCAGGCCTGGTGCTGAGTCGTGTGGGGTACTACACCATCCCGTCTCTGGAGGAGTTGGCTGAGATGGTGGACAGTAACGGAGACTGCATCGTGGAGAATTTCTCTGTGGGCAGGAAAGGTACTGCACCAAAGGCACTTTAATTTATTTCATCCATTGAACTTTTAATCATAAATGGTGTTTAAACTGTGTTTAAGTGAAAAAGTCATAACCCAGACCCGTGTGATCACAGCCTTGACACTTACACTAAAAACCTAAGTGTGGACACTAACGAGGGGCGGCAGCTGAGCATTCAAAGGGTCTTGAAAAAGTCTGTTTGAGTCGGTCTCTGTTAAAACTTTGATGTGGTCTGTTCAGGTTACGGCTCGGTGTTTTTTCCCGGAGAAGTGAACGTGTCGGGGCTGAACCTGGACCAAATAGTTCACTTCAGACGCAAAGAGGTCATTGTTTATCCAGACGACAGGAACAAGCCCCCCGAGGGAGAGGGTCTGAACAGGTGAGAGCTGCTTTTGAACTGGGTCAAGACCATCTTAAATCTGTTCAGATCCAACTAAACCCTGTTGTGTGTTTCAGGCGAGCGGAGGTGACTCTGGACGGCGTGTGGCCTAACGATAAGACGACGTGCTCTCAGATCCGGAGCCCGGAGCGTTTGACTGAGATGAACTACGAGGGTCGTCTGGAGAAGGCCTCCCGGCGACAGGGAGCTCGGTTTCTGGAGTACAGACCTGAAACTGGCTCCTGGGTCTTTGAGGTGAGGCTCATTCAGAGTGGTTTTATCTGGACTTTAAGTCGACTTCATTTGTGGATTCAAATAAATTACAGGAAAAAGTTTTGAGGTAATGTCTGTTCTCGACTCTAACCCGTCCCTCTGTCTCAGGTGTCTCACTTCTCGAAGTACGGCCTCCAAGACTCGGACGAAGAGGAGGACGCCCCACTTAAAGTCGACCCAAAGAAACTGAAGACCGTGGCCCCTGTCCCTCCCACGAGTCAGCAGCAGGTGGCGCCACAGACTCAGGTCAGCAGCCTGCAGCTCCACTCCTCCTCTCTGGTTTTCTGGCTCAACTATAAAACTAAAACCTGATCAAGTCCTGGGTTAAATAAGGAATATAAAAGCTGGACTAAATTCTGGATTAGTCTATGGTTTTAGTGCAAGTTTAAGGCTCCATTTGCTTTGCTTTTATTTTTTATTAAGTCTTGGTTTTCCCTCGCTTTAGTCTTTAATCCTGAATTAGTCCTGTTTTTTTTTTTATATATATATAAACCTGTTAGGACCTGGTTTACTTCTGGTTTAAAGTTGATGTAAAATCAGGGTCTTGTGCTTTGCACAATATTTTTCTAACAGCAGAATGCCCCCCTTTTTTTTTTTTTTTTTTTTTAATTTTTTTTAAATTTAAAGATTTGAGTTTTAGAGCAGCTCCTAAAGATTTGACTTTGGGTATGTCACATTTACTGCTTTTTAAACGGCACTTTGTCTGAAACTGCTGCTGAAAATACATTATTGTAACGTCAGGGCTCAGGTTGAGTTTGGACAGAAATAATGTTTGCGCTCGAGATTCTTCTGCCCTTCCACAGAAGGTGATGAAATGTACTGACTATACTGCAGCAAATAAAGGAAAGGAAAAGATAATCAGCCTTTGGTCTTTGGTTTGAACTTTGTATAAATATATTTTTAGTTACAAGTTCAAAGTAAAGAAGTTATGATGTAATTGTTGTTGAGCTTATATTGATAAATAAAATAAAGACTTTATTAAAATTCAGAATATCTTGAAGGAAAATTTAAGGGCATATAAAAGACTAATGTTCAGTTAATAGATTTAATACCTAATGTGAACCGGGCTGTAATAAGGACTCATCCTTTAACGCTGGAAGTGAGTCGAGGTGCACCAGAAACGGCTCGGTGACGGAGAAAAATTAAACAGACGCTGCTGCTGCTGCGTAGGTCAAGTGCACACTTCAGGACCTGACGGCAAGCTCCTCAAGTCAAAAATCATCAATCATGTTTTTATTTTTTAAACATTATTTTCTGGTTGTATTTATTTAGAGGGATTGCACAATCACTTCAAAATGGATACACACGCTAACGCAAGCAGCTTCTGTATTTTCTGTTTCTGTTGTTGCGTCTTCTGCGTGGGTCTCTTTAGGGCCGGATACAATTCACACAGAAGACGTTGGCAAAATAAATTATAACACCCCACAAAGAAATCAGATTCCAGCAAAAAAATTTAATTGAGCATTAAGATTATAATGCTGCGTTCACACCAAACGCGAATTGCGCGAATAAATCGCGCTATTCGCGCGTAGTTAGACGCTTGCACATTTTGAGTTTACTCGCTTCATTCGCGCGTAAAATTCGCTTCATTCGCGCGTGAAATTCAGACGCGAATTCGCGTCATGGGAGGGGCTTCTGCCAGACGGAGGTGTTGTCTTCCGGTCTTGTTGAAGAATGGTTCAGATGGATTTTGTCGAGAGAGAAGCGATGCTCTATTAACTTAGGAGGACTGAAAAACGACGTGAACCCGTTCGGCGCTGTGCGGGGGTCAAACGGATGCTTCAGAGGCGGACTCCATGAGTTTCACAAACTCCTCCAGGAGCTGCGCCTGGATGACGGCCGGTTTAAGGGGGATTTCCGACTGAGCCAGGCCCTGTTCGATGACCTGTTGTCCCAAGTCGGTGCGAGGCTTCCCGCAGGACAGCGACTGCTGATGCTGTGTTCAAGTCTGTCCATCTGTGTCCAGTCAATATTTGGTGTGATTATAAGTAATTAATCAGTGGTCAACTACAGTCTGCTGAACAGTTATCAGTAGTCAATATAGTATTGTCTCTAAAACTGTAAATCGTATTTACAATTGTATTTATAATGTTGTGTTGCATCCCTTATTTGGCTTTAATTCTTTAATAAATGGAGCCAGCCTCAAAAAGGAATCTGACTCATCTCATTCTCATTATTCCACACACTGGTCCAGCCATAAATAACTGTTTTCTTACTGTTCTGTTGTAGATGTGTTAGCAATAGAATATAATAAAAATGAACAAATGTTAATTTGTAATTGTAATAAGTACAATAATAATATAATTTGTTATATGTATAAGTATTCTAAAATTTGTTCATAATTATTCTAAACACTGAACATCATAAACTTTTTTCTATTTCATTATAAATAAATCACTCTGAAATATTTAAATGTTTTTGTGACATAGAAATCATGACAACTATGTGCACAAACAAGTCATAACTATACATAAAATAATCCTAAAGTGAAGGAGAGAACAAAGAGAGCCAGGTTTATTTCCTGCAGTGACAGCTGCATCATTTTAAAAACTATACGGTGGGTTACAAATGAAGCAGAACTGTGCTGCTTTCATAGATTAATGTATGTATTTGATATTTGACAAATTCTTTCGTCCAAGACAGTAGAGAAGGGACCAGACTCAAGACAAAAGCTCATCCTCTGAACATGGAGAAGGAGCTACAGCATGTGTTTCAGGGAGCTTCTGAACTGGGTCTTCTCCTGGGCTCTTCTTTGGGAGTTGCACTGTATGAAATGACACATAAAAAAAGGCAGAAAAACATTATCAACTCATTAACAAATCGCCAGGGTTGTGTTTGTATGTTAATGTAAGAAGCTATGAGGGCTAACTGTAAATGATTGTATGATTATGTATATATTACCTGTACTCACCTGTGGAGACAGCAACAGATGTGGATGGGGCAGGAGAAGCAGAAGCAGCAGTGGGGGACCAGGGCTCACCTGCATCAAAATTCAGCTCTGTCATGAATATATATAAATTATATTATTAAATATTTATACAAGTTAACATTTGAACATTACACCAGTCAGAAACAACACATATCCCTGTGTGGCTTGTCCACACTCCTTCTGTCTCTGAATGCCCTGCTGCTGCTACTGTCTCGCCCTGGTCCTCGGGTGGTCATAATCCTCGGACCAGTCCCGCTGGATGTCTCGTGAAAAGACTAGGGTCGAGGAAAGAGAGAACGGCAGAGTACTTCCACTTTTGTCCCTAACCCACTTCTCTTCTCCATCTCCTTTAAATACATGTTCATCAGGCTCTTTCTGCACACTTTCTCTGGATAAACACAAACTCGTCAGTGGAAAACTAGTTGTAAAGTACGGCAAATTAGCTCCGGCTTTAGCTAGCTAGTTGGCTCAATATATACGACTCTAATAAATTAAAAGTAGTTTTTTGCAACTTACCAGAGTTTTTCGACCCCCCACACACTTTCCTTTGAGCAAGAACCATTAAGATTCCCGGCTTAGTAAAATTACAAAAATGTTTCGTATCCCACAGGCTGCAGCGATAACTTCATCCTCCATTGTTGTTTTGGATTTCTGCCTCTATGGCCCGCCTCCGTCGTTGCGTCACTACTAGAGCAAGCTCCTGATTGGTTAACGCGCGCGAATTTTCGCCAAAGTTCAGATTTTTCAACTCGGGCGAATGAAGCGTTTGACGCGATTCGCGTCAACGCTCAATTCGCTCAATTCGCGCCGCGTGATTCGCGCGAATCGCGTGATTCGCGCCGCCTAATTCGCGCGAAACGCCCCGCAGGATTTTCACGCGCGTCAATTCGCGTCTTTGCATTGACTTAACATGTAAATCACTCGCGCTTAACGCTTAATTCGCGTTTGGTGTGAACGCACCTTAAGACCTGCAGAGTTTTACCAGGATCAGCAACGTCTGTTCCTTCAGTCCACATTGGTCCTGTTTTGTTCGTCTGTTGTAATCCCGTCTGTTCCTTCAGTTCACATTGGTCCTGTTTTGTTCGTCTGTTGTAATCCCGTCTGTTCGTTCAGTCCACATTGGTCCTGTTTTGTTCGTCTGTTGTAATCCCGTCTGTTCCTTCAGTCCACATTGGTCCTGTTTTGTTCGTCTGTTGTAATCCCGTCTGTTCCTTCAGTTCATATTGGTCCCGTGTTGTTTGTCTGTTCCTTCAGTTCATATTGGTCCCGTGTTGTTTGTCTGTTCCTTCAGTTCATATTGGTCCCGTGTTGTTTGTCTGTTCCTTCAGTTCATATTGGTCCCGTGTTGTTTGTCTGTTCCTTCAGTTCATATTGGTCCCGTGTTGTTTGTCTGTTCCTTCAGTTCATATTGGTCCTGTGTTGTTCGTCTGTTGTAATCCCGTCTGTTCCTTCAGTTCATATTGGTCCCGTGTTGTTTGTCTGTTCCTTCAGTTCATATTGGTCCCGTGTTGTTTGTCTGTTCCTTCAGTTCATATTGGTCCCGTGTTGTTTGTCTGTTCCTTCAGTTCATATTGGTCCTGTGTTGTTCGTCTGTTGTAATCCCGTCTGTTCCTTAGTCCACAGTGGTCCTGGAGCAGTCCCCGGCCCCCGTCCTGGAGCTGGACAGTGACATGGCCGACATCACTCAGGGCCTTCCCACAGAGAGCCTCCTGGGGCAGGTCTATGAGCAGCTCTGCGGAGGAGAGCTGGGCCAATTGGAGCATGACACCATCTCAGGCTCCGCCCACATCGCCTCAGCTCTAGGCATCAATCCGCACACGCTGCAGGTAACACTTCTAAACCCTGGAGTGTAGTGTTGAGATGCTGCTTCAGGAAACAAGAGTGTTTCTGTTTTATTTCTCTTTTTCTAAACTTTAAATTCAGAGGCTGCAGCAGTTTTTAGGAACAGGTCCTGTTTTAGCAGCGTTTCTGTATGAACTGCAGTACTGTGTGTGTGTTTCCAGATCATGAAGGCGTCTCTGTTCGCAGAGGAAGATGACGAAGCTGCAGAGATGTTTGTGGATTACAGAGCAACAAAGATTCCCACCGAAGTGTCCTCTCCTCGAATTGTTTTACCTGGAGCTCAAGGCCGGCCCTCAAGTAAATAACGTACACACTTTTATTTAAGACTAAAGAAATGGTCACATACCCCTTCCCTCGGGCAGAAGGCAGCCTCAAATCCAGAACACAGCTCCTCCTGTAAGACTGAGGAACTCTTCCCATATGGCCGAGTATCTGCTGCTGAACCTCAGAAACAAATCTATAACTGGGATTTGAACAGGTTTTAGAAGGATTTGAACCCATGTCAAGATCATGAGTTCCATTTTTCCTTCAGAGGATGAATGCTTGTAGTGAAACAACACTTTGTTACGTGACCCCTTGTGTCTCCTCTCAGTGGGCGGACTGCTCCAGACACGGTTCCTGACCCAGCTCCCGGACTCTCCACGGTCCTCCCAGGCTGCGCTGCGTCCTCCAGGAGGCATGTCTCTGTGGACCGTCCCTCAGATCTTCCCTGTGGCTCCTCGGGCCCCGGAGCCCCTCAGCATCAGGACTGTAGGGGCCCGCAGACTGGGAGGCCCCGTGGCCCTGAAGGAGTCCATCACAAACAAAAAGGTACGGGACTTAAACTGGACTGGACCGGGACTAGACGTCGTTCCTGGAACCTTGTCTTAACTAGAATTTAAACATGTCTAACGCTGGTCTTGGTCTCTTCTAGGGCTCCCTCCTGATGGACGCTGGTCTGTTCTGGGGCCGGTCTTTCAGAGTGGGCTGGGGTCCAGGCTGGACTCTGGTTCATAGTGGACTAACCCTGAGCTCAGTTTCTGAACCGGTCCAACACAAAGACCAGGACTTTAGCTTCTTGCCCAGACCCAGCCACAGCAAAAGGTAAAAGTTTTAGGTGGCTCTGAACAGGTTTTAGATGGATCTGAACAGGTTTTAGTTGGATCTGACCTGGATTTACTTGGCTCTGACCTGGTCTTCTCTCAGTCTGACAGAGAGCCCGTATAAAGTGACAGTGGAGCGGCTGCAGGCTCTGGACCCGGCTCTGGGGTCTTACTCTGAGGACGAGGATCTGAGTGAGGCAGTGTTACAGCGCCCCCTGGAGATCTGCCTGAAGCATTGCACCATCAGCAGCTCCCAGGCCTGTCCCTTCGTCCAGCCTCAGAGCGGCGTGTCAGCGCTGCACGAGTACGCCCAGTGGGCCACCGAGCTGAGCAGCTGCCACGCCTCTGCCGACCGTGAGTACCGGTGTAATCCGACAGACCGTAAAAACCAATGACCGCAATCCGACAGACCGTAAAAACCAACGACCGCAATCCGACAGACCGTAAAAACCAACGACCGCAATCCGACAGACCATAAAAACCAACGACCGTAAAAACCAACGACCGCAATCCGACAGGCCCTAAAAACCAACGACCGCAATCCGACAGACCGTAAAAACCAACGACCGCAATCCGACAGACCGTAAAAACCAACGACCGCAATCCGACAGACCATAAAAACCAACGACCGTAAAAACCAACGACCGCAATCCGACAGGCCCTAAAAACCAACGACCGCAATCCGACAGACCGTAAAAACCAACGACCACAATCCGACAGACCGTAAAAACCAACGACCGCAAAAACCAACAACCGCAATCCGACAGGCCCTAAAAACCAACAACCGTAAAAACCAACGACCGCAATCCGACAGGCCGTAAAAACCAACGACCGTAAAAACCAACGATCGCAATCCGACAGACCGTAAAAACCAACGACCGCAATCCGACAGACCGTAAAAACCAACGACCGTAAAAACCAACAACCGCAATCCGACAGGCCCTAAAAACCAACAACCGTAAAAACCAACGACCGCAATCCGACAGACCGTAAAAACCAACGACCACAATCCGACGGACCGTAAAAACCAACGACCGCAAAAACCAACGACCGCAATACGACAGACCGTAAAAACCAACGACCGTAATACGACAGGCCCTAAAAACCAACAACCGTAATCCGACAGGCCGTAAAAACCAACGACCGTAATCCGACAGGCCGTAAAAACCAACGACCGTAATCCGACAGGCCGTAAAAACCAACGACCGTAATCCGACAGGCCGTAAAAACCAACGACCGTAATCCGACAGGCCGTAAAAACCAACGACCGTAATCCGACAGGCCGTAAAAACCAACGACCGTAATCCGACAGGCCGTAAAAACCAACGACCGTAATCCGACAGGCTGTAAAAACCAACGACCGTAATCCGACAGGCTGTAAAAACCAACGACCGTAATCCGACAGACCGTAAAAACCAACGACCGTAATCCGACAGACCGTAAAAACCAACGACCGTAAAAACCAACGACCGCAATCCGACAGGCCGTAAAAACCAACAACCGTAATCCGACAGGCCGTAAAAACCAACGACCGTAATCCGACAGACCGTAAAAACCAACGACCGTAATCCGACAGACCGTAAAAACCAACGACCGTAAAAACCAACGACCGTAAAAACCAACGACCGTTAAAAACCAACGACCGTAATCCGACAGGCCGTAAAAACCAACGACCGTAATCCGACAGGCCGTAAAAACCAACGACCGTAAAAACCAACGACCGTAATCCGACAGGCCGTAAAAACCAACGACCGCAATCCGACAGACCGTAAAAACCAACGACCGCAATCCGACAGACCGTAAAAACCAACAACAGTAATACGACAGGCCGTAAAAACCAACAACCGTAATCCGTCAGGCCGTAAAAACCAACGACCGTAATCCGACAGGCCGTAAAAACCAACGACCGTAATCCGACAGACCGTAAAAACCAACGACCGTAATCCGACATGCTGTAAAAACCGTGTAGTAACGTACTGTATGACTGTTTGCATAAAGATATCAGATTAATTTTAATTAAATTTTTGATATTAATTTCTAATTAAAAAGGGGCACCACTCTAGTTTTAGACGGATCTAGAGAAACTGTTTAGTCTAGTCTCATTAATCTGAAGAAAGTAAATTCTTCTCGTTTTCAAACATTTCTTGATATAAACAGGGAAACATTAATGTCTTTATGGGATTTTATTAAAGATTATACAATGGTGAATAATATGACGGGAAAATGATAAAGCATTAAACACAATAAGGGTTGAACACAATGGGGATACACAGGGATGAACAGTTGCATGGAGGATATGATGAAACCGGGAATGTTTTGAACAGGTTAATCTAGATTAAGGAAACTTAAAGGGACTTTTAACGGGAAAAGGAGATGGAGGCTTCGGGGATAGAGTTTGGACTTTGTAATGCCGCCAAGGCATTTGTGTCACGTGAGGACTTACTCTGTCGTCAGCGGGTGCTGGCCCGGTTCGGTGTGGTCGATATCAGTGGTCCGAGACGAGCGTCCTGAATGTTCTCAGAAAGTCCGTAACTTACTGATGAAGCGCTCCACACACCAGGGTCGCCGTCACGTGCAGATCTCTTCCAGGGGTGGGGGTCGCTGTGCACCCGGGGGAAGAGAACAAAAGCGTCTAGTTGTTGTCCAAACTCGCACGTTCTCTCCTCGGTTGTACCGTGTAAAAGTATAAGTTTGTGTAGGTTATTTCACGGTCCATGAAAGAGTTCTCAGCTGTTGCTTTGCTGGTTAAAACTTGCTTCTGCGCGCGCTCTTTTGGGGAAGAGCAGACGCTTTAGCAGGCACGGTCTTTAGAACAAAGGAAAGTTTACTCGTTTCCACGAGGCCCAAGGGTTGCGGCAGCGAAGCAGTCCTACTGGACCGTCCGTCAGAAGGCTGCAGATTCAGTGCGAAGAGAGCGAAGGGAAGAAGGGCGAAAGGCGAATTTGCGATTCTCTGGCAGTGCGCCAATTTTATCACCTTCATAATGAGGCATGTCTTACGGATAAAGGCATAGCTTTGCGAAGTTTAACTAAAGTTTAAATGTTTAAACTAAGTTTCAAAACATTCCTTGCTTCGCAATTTCTCTTGGTTTTTCATAAACACGCAAAACACTTGTACTGCAAAGATATACAGAGAATGCATTTGTCAGGACATGATGGAAACAGTTGTTACATTTCCTTTAAAACGGAACACAACCTGCAAACAAAACTCGGATGCGGAGTTCTCGTCACGACTCCGCGTCCTGGAAAAGAACAGTATGAACAGCAGTACATTCACACAATAACTCTTATTAAAACGAAATGTCCTTTAGGGAAAAGTCATAGAACTTTGTCCATTCAACCACAAGGGGACAGTGTCTGATCATCAGAAGTTCAGGGGTTTCTGGTTTGATCAAACAAACTTTAATCTCCAGATGACCGGTTTGACAGCGGCGCCAGAGGCCTGTGACCTGTTGGTGTTGAATGGCCTGAGATGTGTCCCGAGGATGGCTAAAGAAAGTTCTGGTTAAAGCTGAATCAACAACTTTATCTCCCAAAATTTATGATCCTTTGGCATGGTGCCAGGATGTGGTACTGGTCCTGAGTCACCTTTGACCTGGGATGCGTCCCTGGCCAGGTTTTGTCCTGGTCATGTCAACAACGCAGAATAGTTAATCACGATTTACTGAAGGTTCCTGAGTCCTTAGTAAAACAGTTTGGAGGTCTGTAAATGATAAAAGACAGAAGTTATAATCCGTGTGGAGTTTTGTGCAAACTCTTGTTTGCTGGGGGCATCTCTGGAAGTGATAAGTGTGGAATTATGGAGACTGATCTGCTACAACCGACGATCGTAAAAACCAACAACCGTAATCCGACAGATCATAAAAACCAATGACCGTAAAACCCAATGACCGTAATTTGTCAGACCAAAACCAACCGATATTTAGTTCTTCGTTCTAACCTCTCTTCTCTCTGCAGCGGTTCTGGAAAACTGGAGAGAAGTCTGGACCCTGTGTGAGGCTCTGTGGGGCCGGCTCTCCTCAGACCAGGACCAGGAGCCGCTGGGGGACTACCAGCAGCAGCTGCTCCGGCGCCGCTCCTTCTCGGCCTGGCTTTCTCAGAGCGCCCTCTGTAGGGTGGAGCAGGAAGTGTCTCTGTCCAACAGTCGCCACACGGACGCCATCTTCAGCCTCTTGACGGGCAACTGCATCAGCCAGGCCTGCCGCCTCGCCCAGAAACATGGTAAGTACTCTCTTTCCCAGAAACACAGTAAATACTCACCCGCTCCGATACTGACGCTGCCTGAGCCCTGTCGTCCTCAGGAGACCACCGTCTGTCCCTGCTGCTGTCTCAGGCCGTGGGCTCTCAGTTCTGCAGAGACCTGTTGTCTCTGCAGCTCGCCGACTGGAACCGAATGGAGACAGACAGTTACCTGTCGGAGGAACGGCTCAGGGTCTTCACTCTGCTCGCTGGAAAACCCGTACGTCTGAAATATATACAGTTTCTGTGTAACTCCAGGTGTGTAACTCCAGGTGTGTTTCCCAGGTGTGGCAGTCCTCAGACTCCACAGTGAACGTCTGCTCGGAGCTGGACTGGAAACGCTGCATGGCTGTGCACCTCTGGTTCATGCTGCCTCCCACTGCTTCTGTCGGCGATGCGCTCAAGAAATACGAGGCCGCCTTCAAGGTCAGTCAGCAGGGGGCGCACATTCTACTTGATCAAGCCGAGACTTTAAATTGTTTTTGTTTTTATTTTGGAGAATCTATGGAAGGAATGCAGGAAGAAAATTGGGGATGTTTTGTTAAACCTTTTGGGGCCTCCACAGTTTTTCAAAGCAGTGTTGGGCGTGTCTGCTGTAACAGTGTTTCCTGTGGAGCAGCAGAGGTTCCTTTTACAGTAAAACTGGAGAAATACAATAATCCGACTGAAGCAGGGCCTAAAGAGACGTGTTATTATTAATATATACAGACATTTTATATCACTGTAACACTCGGCTTCACAGGAGGCTTCTGCAGCAGGAGGGTGTCCTTAGATTAGGAATGTGGAGGTTTTGTCCCGTACTGACCCCTCAGTCTCAAAACTATTTGACTGTAACAACTCACAAACGCACAACCAGTTCAAATGCCATAGAGTCTTTATTGTTTGTGCTCTACTAAAGATTGTACAGTGAAGCTTTTATGCAGTTTCCCCATGACAGTTTATTTATGGCTTTTTCTTTAGGGTCTGAGGACACCCTCCATCTAAGGGCCCCTCCTTCCTGTTAACCTCTATCCTAGTGTGTGTGTGCATGTGCGTGAGTGTGAAACTTAATCATGTTTTCTATTGATGTTTCTAGAGGTATTAATATAACATCCCTCACTTAATTAAAAACCATAAGACTCATACCATAAACTCATAATAACTGAATAAATAAGTATACAAAAATATTACACCAGTTTGTCCTGAACATGATGCAGGAGCCCACCTCAAACACTAGAGGCTCCACTGTTTCAGAGGCTCGTCCGTCAGGTGTGGTCCTGGTCTTTGTACTGACCTGGCTTTGTTCCGTGTGGTCCAGGGTTTGTGTGAAGGAGGGAAATATGCCTGTTCCCCGCTGCCTCCGTATTTAGAGACTTACTCAGAACCAGACGAAGTCCAAGAGGAACAGGACCAGAACCAACGACCTCTGTACGACCTCAGCTTCCACCTCCTCAAGCTCTACAGTGACAGGTACACTCCAGCCAAAACCTGTTGCAGCCCATCCAAATGCTCCTTGTCCCGGTCCTGACCCGGTCCTGACCCGGTGTCTCTCTGTCTGCAGACACTACGGCCTGCAGCAGGTCCTGGAGCCCCTGACCGTGACGTGGCGGCGGCTGGACTTCCGTCTTCACTGGCACCTGTGGAGTGTCCTGCAGGCCCTGAACTACTCTCACCTGAGCGAGTCCCGTCTGGCCCTGCTCCACGTCAGCTACGCCTCGCTGCTACAAAGCCTCGGACTCTGGCACATGGCCGTGTTCGTGCTTATGCACATCCAGCAGCACACGTGAGTACGGACGAGACCGAGAGGAGACCGGGTAGAACCGCACGAGTTAGACCAATTAAAACCTGTTCATCTCATGCTGGGGCCCAAAATTATTATTTTTCTATTTATTAATTTTTTTTTTAACCCAGTATCTACCAAGTTACCAAAGTTATTTTTGAGTCCTAACTCATTGAAACTGTGGTGCTCAGCAGTGCCTTGTCTTAAATAGTCTTGTTTGACAGTGGACCCTCGTCAGAGGGAGTTCAGATCAGTTTCTGTGTAGGTTCTAGGCTATGGCCGCAGGACACAAGCAGCTTTACAGGTGACTTGGTAGAGTGTTTATTTTTCTAAAAGGAAAAACACCAACTCAAAATATAATATTTCATGCCTATATATTATTTTGAGCTGGTGTGCTACAGGTCAGGACGTCCCTCCATGGGGTCCCACCTCTAATGCGTGTGTTCTTACGTGTGTTCTTTAGAGAGCGGGAGCGAGCAGTGCGGCTGATGCTGGCGCTACACTGCCCCCTACAGGACACAGACGAGTCCCTGCAGAAGGAGCGCTTCCTCACAGAGACTCTGCTGATCCCAGATCAATGGATCCACGAGGCCAAGGCCACGAGAGCCAAGACCGAGTCCAGCCCACGACTCCAGGCTCTGCACCTTTACAAAGCGTCCCAGTGGAGCCAGTGCCACCGCGTGCTCATCAGGCAGCTGGCTTCAGGTAAGACCTGCTCTGATCCCTCTGAAACGCGCTCTGATCCCTCTGAAACGCGCTCTGATCCCTCTGAAACGCGCTCTGATCCCTCTGAAACGCGCTCTGATCCCTCTGAAACGCGCTCTGATCCCTCTGAAACGCGCTCTGATCCCTCTGAAACGCGCTCTGATCCCTCTGAAGCGCGCTCTGATCCCTCTGAAGCGCGCTCTGATCCCTCTGAAGCGCGCTCTGATCCCTCTGAAAAGCGCTCTGATCCTCTGAAGCGCGCTCTGATCCCTCTGAAAGCGCGCTCTGATCCCTCTGAAAAGCGCTCTGATCCCTCTGAAAAGCGCTCTGATCCCTCTGAAGCGCGCTCTGATCCCTCTGAAGCGCGCTCTGATCCCTCTGAAAGCGCGCTCTGAAGCGCGCTCTGATCACTCTGAAAGCGCTCTGATCCCTCTGAAAAGCGCTCTGATCCCTCTGAAGCGCTCTGATCCCTCTGAAAGCGCGCTCTGATCCCTCTGAAGCGCTCTGATCCCTCTGAAAAGCGCTCTGATCCTCTGAAGCAGCGCTCTGATCCCTCTGAAGCGCGCTCTGATCCCTCTGAAGCGCTCTGATCCCTCTGAAGCGCGCTCTGATCCTCTGAACGCGCTCTGATCCCTCTGAAAGCGCGCTCTGATCCCTCTGAAGCGCGCTCTGATCCCTCTGAAGCGCGCTCTGATCCCTCTGAAGCGCGCTCTGATCCCTCTGAAAAGCGCTCTGATCCCTCTGAAAGCGCGCTCTGATCCCTCTGAAAAGCGCTCTGATCCCTCTGAACGCGCTCTGATCCCTCTGAAAAGCGCTCTGATCCCTCTGAAACGCGCTCTGATCCCTCTGAAAGCGCGCTCTGATCCCTCTGAAAAGCGCTCTGATCCCTCTGAAAAGCGCTCTGATCCCTCTGAAAAGCGCTCTGATCCCTCTGAAGCGCGCTCTGATCCCTCTGAAAGCGCGCTCTGATCCCTCTGAAGCGCGCTCTGATCCCTCTGAAGCGCGCTCTGATCCCTCTGAAAAGCGCTCTGATCCCTCTGAAACGCGCTCTGATCCCTCTGAAGCGCTCTGATCCCTCTGAAGCGCGCTCTGATCCCTCTGAAGCGCTCTGATCCCTCTGAAGCGCGCTCTGATCCCTCTGAAGCAGCGCTCTGATCCCTCTGAAACGCGCTCTGATCCCTCTGAAACGCGCTCTGATCCTCTGAAACGCGCTCTGATCCCTCTGAAAAGCGCTCTGATCCCTCTGAAAGCGCGCTCTGATCCCTCTGAAGCGCTCTGATCCCTCTGAAACGCGCTCTGATCCCTCTGAAACGCGCTCTGATCCCTCTGAAACGCGCTCTGATCCCTCTGAAACGCGCTCTGATCCCTCTGAAACGCGCTCTGATCCCTCTGAAACGCGCTCTGATCCCTCTGAAACGCGCTCTGATCCCTCTGAAACGCGCTCTGATCCCTCTGAAACGCGCTCTGATCCCTCTGAAACGCGCTCTGATCACTCTGAAACGCACTCTGATCACTCTGAAACGCGCTCTGATCCCTCTGAAAAGCGCTCTGATCCCTCTGAAACGCGCTCTGATCCCTCTGAAACGCGCTCTGATCCCTCTGATCCCTCTGAAAAGCGCTCTGATCCCTCTGAAACGCGCTCTGATCCCTCTGATCCCTCTGAAAAGCGCTCTGATCACTCTGAAACGCGCTCTGATCCCTCTGAAACGCGCTCTGATCCCTCTGAAAAGCGCTCTGATCCTCTGAAGCAGCGCTCTGATCCCTCTGAAAGCGCGCTCTGATCCCTCTGAAGCGCTCTGATCCCTCTGAAAGCGCGCTCTGATCCCTCTGAAGCGCGCTCTGATCCCTCTGAAGCGCTCTGATCCCTCTGAAGCAACGCTCTGATCCCTCTGAAGCGCGCTCTGATCCCTCTGAAAAGCGCTCTGATCCCTCTGAAGCGCGCTCTGATCCCTCTGAAACGCTCTGATCCCTCTGAAAAGCGCTCTGATCCCTCTGAAACGCGCTCTGATCCCTCTGAAACGCGCTCTGATCCCTCTGAAACGCGCTCTGATCCCTCTGAAACGCGCTCTGATCCCTCTGAAACGCGCTCTGATCCCTCTGAAACGCGCTCTGATCACTCTGAAACGCGCTCTGATCACTCTGATCACTCTGAAACGCGCTCTGATCCCTCTGAAAAGCGCTCTGATCCCTCTGAAACGCGCTCTGATCCCTCTGAAACGCGCTCTGATCCCTCTGATCCCTCTGAAAAGCGCTCTGATCCCTCTGAAACGCGCTCTGATCCCTCTGATCCCTCTGAAAAGCGCTCTGATCACTCTGAAACGCGCTCTGATCCCTCTGAAACGCGCTCTGATCCCTCTGAAACGCGCTCTGATCCCTCTGAAACGCGCTCTGATCCCTCTGAAACGCGCTCTGATCCCTCTGAAACGCGCTCTGATCCCTCTGAAACGCGCTCTGATCCCTCTGAAGCAGCGCTCTGATCCCTCTGAAAGCGCGCTCTGATCCCTCTGAAAGCGCGCTCTGATCCCTCTGAAGCGCTCTGATCCTCTGAAGCGCGCTCTGATCCCTCTGAAAGCGCGCTCTGATCCCTCTGAAACGCGCTCTGATCCCTCTGAAACGCGCTCTGATCCCTCTGAAGCGCTCTGATCCCTCTGAAGCGCGCTCTGATCCCTCTGAAAGCGCGCTCTGATCCTCTGAAGCGCGCTCTGATCCCTCTGAAAAGCGCTCTGATCCCTCTGAAACGCGCTCTGATCCCTCTGAAGCGCGCTCTGATCCCTCTGAAGCAACGCTCTGATCCCTCTGAAACGCGCTCTGATCCCTCTGAAACGCGCTCTGATCCCTCTGAAAGCGCGCTCTGATCCCTCTGAAAAGCGCTCTGATCCCTCTGAAAAGCGCTCTGATCCCTCTGAATGCGCTCTGATCCCTCTGAAAGCGCGCTCTGATCCCTCTGAAAAGCGCTCTGATCCCTCTGAAGCGCTCTGATCCCTCTGAAGCGCTCTGATCCCTCTGAAAAGCGCTCTGATCCCTCTGAAAGCGCGCTCTGATCCCTCTGAAACGCGCTCTGATCCCTCTGAAACGCGCTCTGATCCCTCTGAAAAGCGCTCTGATCCCTCTGAAGCGCTCTGATCCCTCTGAAGCGCTCTGATCCCTCTGAAAGCGCGCTCTGATCCCTCTGAAAGCGCGCTCTGATCCTCTGAAACGCGCTCTGATCCCTCTGAAGCGCTCTGATCCCTCTGAAGCGCGCTCTGATCCCTCTGAAGCGCTCTGATCCCTCTGAAACGCGCTCTGATCCTCTGAAGCGCTCTGATCCCTCTGAAAGCGCGCTCTGATCCCTCTGAAAGCGCGCTCTGATCCCTCTGAAAGCGCGCTCTGATCCCTCTGAAACGCGCTCTGATCCCTCTGAAACGCGCTCTGATCCCTCTGAAGCGCTCTGATCCCTCTGAAGCGCTCTGATCCCTCTGAAGCGCTCTGATCCCTCTGAAGCGCGCTCTGATCCCTCTGAAAAGCGCTCTGATCCCTCTGAAAAGCGCTCTGATCCCTCTGAAGCGCTCTGATCCCTCTGAAGCAGCGCTCTGATCCCTCTGAAGCGCTCTGATCCCTCTGAAGCGCGCTCTGATCCTCTGAAGCGCGCTCTGATCCTCTGAAGCGCGCTCTGATCCCTCTGAAGCGCTCTGATCCCTCTGAAGCGCTCTGATCCCTCTGAAGCGCTCTGATCCCTCTGAAAAGCGCTCTGATCCCTCTGAAGCGCGCTCTGATCCCTCTGAAACGCGCTCTGATCCCTCTGAACGCGCTCTGATCCCTCTGAAACGCTCTGATCCCTCTGATCCTCTGAAACGCGCTCTGATCCCTCTGAAGCGCGCTCTGATCCCTCTGAAACGCTCTGATCCCTCTGAAACGCTCTGATCCCTCTGAAACGCGCTCTGATCCTCTGAACGCGCTCTGATCCCTCTGAAGCGCGCTCTGATCCCTCTGAAACGCGCTCTGATCCCTCTGAAGCGCGCTCTGATCCCTCTGAAAAGCGCTCTGATCCCTCTGAAAAGCGCTCTGATCCCTCTGAAGCGCGCTCTGATCCCTCTGAAGCGCGCTCTGATCCCTCTGAAGCGCGCTCTGATCCCTCTGAACGCGCTCTGATCCTCTGAAAGCGCGCTCTGATCCCTCTGAAAGCGCGCTCTGATCCCTCTGAAACGCGCTCTGATCCCTCTGAAGCAGCGCTCTGATCCCTCTGAAGCGCGCTCTGATCCCTCTGAAAAGCGCTCTGATCCCTCTGAAACGCGCTCTGATCCCTCTGAAGCGCTCTGATCCCTCTGAAGCGCTCTGATCCCTCTGAAGCGCGCTCTGATCCCTCTGAAGCGCGCTCTGATCCCTCTGAAAAGCGCTCTGATCCCTCTGAACGCGCTCTGATCCCTCTGAACGCGCTCTGATCCCTCTGAAACGCGCTCTGATCCCTCTGGCGCTCTGATCCCTCTGAAGCGCTCTGATCCCTCTGAAACGCGCTCTGATCCCTCTGAAACGCGCTCTGATCCCTCTGAAACGCGCTCTGATCCCTCTGAAACGCGCTCTGATCCCTCTGAAACGCGCTCTGATCCCTCTGAAACGCGCTCTGATCCCTCTGAAACGCCCTCTGATCCCTCTGAAACGCCCTCTGATCCCTCTGAAACGCGCTCTGATCCCTCTGAAAAGCGCTCTGATCCCTCTGAAAAGCGCTCTGATCCCTCTGAAAAGCGCTCTGATCCCTCTGAAACGCGCTCTGATCACTCTGATCCCTCTGAAAAGCGCTCTGATCACTCTGAAACGCGCTCTGATCCCTCTGAAACGCGCTCTGATCCCTCTGAAACGCGCTCTGATCCCTCTGAAGCGCGCTCTGATCCCTCTGAAACGCTCTGATCCCTCTGAACGCGCTCTGATCCCTCTGAAGCGCGCTCTGATCCCTCTGATCCCTCTGAACGCGCTCTGATCCCTCTGAAAAGCGCTCTGATCCCTCTGAAAAGCGCTTGATCCTCTGAAGCGCTCTGATCCCTCTGAAGCAGCGCTCTGATCCCTCTGAAACGCGCTCTGATCCCTCTGAAGCGCGCTCTGATCCCTCTGAACGCGCTCTGATCCCTCTGAAGCGCTCTGATCCCTCTGAAGCGCGCTCTGATCCCTCTGAAAAGCGCTCTGATCCCTCTGAAAGCTCTGCTCTGATCCTCTGAAACGCGCTCTGATCCCTCTGAAGCGCGCTCTGATCCCTCTGAAGCGCGCTCTGATCCCTCTGAAAAGCGCTCTGATCCCTCTGAAACGCGCTCTGATCCCTCTGAAAAGCGCTCTGATCCCTCTGAAGCAGCGCTCTGATCCCTCTGAAGCGCGCTCTGATCCCTCTGAAGCGCGCTCTGATCCCTCTGAAGCGCGCTCTGATCCCTCTGAAACGCGCTCTGATCCCTCTGAAGCGCGCTCTGATCCCTCTGAAACGCGCTCTGATCCCTCTGAAACGCCCTCTGATCCCTCTGAAACGCCTCTGATCCCTCTGAAACGCCCTCTGATCCCTCTGAAACGCGCTCTGATCCCTCTGAAACGCGCTCTGATCCCTCTGAAAAGCGCTCTGATCCCTCTGAAGCGCGCTCTGATCCCTCTGAAAAGCGCTCTGATCCCTCTGAACGCGCTCTGATCCCTCTGATCCCTCTGAAGCGCTCTGATCCCTCTGAAAAGCGCTCTGATCCCTCTGAAAGCGCGCTCTGATCCCTCTGAAGCGCGCTCTGATCCCTCTGAAGCGCTCGCTCTGATCCCTCTGAAACGCGCTCTGATCCCTCTGAAACGCGCTCTGATCCCTCTGAAGCGCGCTCTGATCCCTCTGAAAAGCGCTCTGATCCCTCTGAAGCGCGCTCTGATCCCTCTGAAACGCGCTCTGATCCCTCTGAAAAGCGCTCTGATCCTCTGAAACGCGCTCTGATCCCTCTGAAGCGCTCTGATCCCTCTGAAAAGCGCTCTGATCCCTCTGAAACGCGCGCTCTGATCCCTCTGAAGCGCGCTCTGATCCTCTGAAGCGCGCTCTGATCCCTCTGAAAAGCGCTCTGATCCTCTGAAACGCGCTCTGATCCCTCTGAAAGCGCGCTCTGATCCCTCTGAAGCGCGCTCTGATCCCTCTGAAGCGCGCTCTGATCCCTCTGAAAAGCGCTCTGATCCCTCTGAAACGCGCTCTGATCCCTCTGAAAAGCGCTCTGATCCCTCTGAAGCGCGCTCTGATCCCTCTGAAAGCGCGCTCTGATCCCTCTGAACGCGCTCTGATCCCTCTGAAGCAGCGCTCTGATCCCTCTGAAGCGCGCTCTGATCCCTCTGAAGCGCTCTGATCCCTCTGAAACGCGCTCTGATCCCTCTGAAGCGCGCTCTGATCCCTCTGAAAAGCGCTCTGATCCCTCTGAAACGCGCTCTGATCCCTCTGAAAGCGCGCTCTGATCCCTCTGAAAAGCGCTCTGATCCCTCTGAAACGCGCTCTGATCCCTCTGAAACGCGCTCTGATCCCTCTGATCACTCTGAAGCGCGCTCTGATCACTCTGAAGCGCGCTCTGATCCCTCTGATCCCTCTGAAAAGCGCTCTGATCCCTCTGAAACGCTCTGATCCCTCTGAAACGCTCTGATCCCTCTGAAACGCGCTCTGATCCCTCTGAAACGCGCTCTGATCCCTCTGAAAGCGCGCTCTGATCCCTCTGAAACGCGCTCTGATCCCTCTGAAAAGCGCTCTGATCCCTCTGATCCCTCTGAAACGCCTCTGATCCCTCTGAACGCGCTCTGATCCTCTGAAACGCGCTCTGATCCCTCTGAAAAGCGCTCTGATCCCTCTGAAAAGCGCTCTGATCCCTCTGAAACGCGCTCTGATCCCTCTGAAAAGCGCTCTGATCCTCTGAAAAGCGCTCTGATCCTCTGAAGCGCGCTCTGATCCCTCTGAAAAGCGCTCTGATCTCTGAACCCTCTGAAGCGCTCTGATCCCTCTGAACGCGCTCTGATCCCTCTGAAACGCGCTCTGATCCCTCTGAAAAGCGCTCTGATCCCTCTGAAGCGCTCTGATCCCTCTGAACGCGCTCTGATCCTCTGAAACGCGCTCTGATCCCTCTGAAACGCGCTCTGATCCCTCTGAAAGCGCGCTCTGATCCCTCTGAACGCGCTCTGATCCCTCTGAAAGCGCGCTCTGATCCCTCTGAAGCGCGCTCTGATCCCTCTGAAACGCGCTCTGATCCCTCTGAAGCGCGCTCTGATCCCTCTGAAGCGCTCTGATCCCTCTGAAACGCGCTCTGATCCCTCTGAAGCGCGCTCTGATCCTCTGAAGCGCTCTGATCCCTCTGAAAAGCGCTCTGATCCCTCTGAAACGCGCTCTGATCCCTCTGAAACGCGCTCTGATCCCTCTGAAACGCGCTCTGATCCCTCTGAAAAGCGCTCTGATCCCTCTGAAGCGCTCTGATCCCTCTGAAAGCGCGCTCTGATCCCTCTGAAGCGCGCTCTGATCCCTCTGAAGCGCGCTCTGATCCCTCTGAAACGCGCTCTGATCCCTCTGAAACGCGCTCTGATCCCTCTGAAGCAGCGCTCTGATCCTCTGAAACGCGCTCTGATCACTCTGAAACGCGCTCTGATCACTCTGAAAGCGCTCTGATCCCTCTGAAAAGCGCTCTGATCACTCTGAAACGCGCTCTGATCACTCTGAAGCGCTCTGATCACTCTGAAACGCGCTCTGATCACTCTGAAGCGCGCTCTGATCCCTCTGAAGCGCGCTCTGATCCCTCTGAAAGCTCTGATCCCTCTGAAGCGCTCTGATCCCTCTGAAAGCGCGCTCTGATCCCTCTGAACGCGCTCTGATCCTCTGAAAGCGCGCTCTGATCCCTCTGAAACGCGCTCTGATCACTCTGAAACGCGCTCTGATCACTCTGAAACGCGCTCTGATCACTCTGAAACGCGCTAACGCGCTCTGATCACTCTGAAACGCGCTCTGATCACTCTGAAACGCGCTCTGATCCCTCTGAAACGCGCTAACGCGCTCTGATCACTCTGAAACGCGCTCTGATCACTCTGAAACGCGCTCTGATCCCTCTGAAACGCGCTCTGATCCCTCTGAAACGCGCTCTGATCCCTCTGAAACGCGCTCTGATCCCTCTGAAACGCGCTCTGATCCCTCTGAAATGCGCTAACGCGCTCTGATCACTCTGAAACGCGCTAACGCGCTCTGATCACTCTGAAACGCGCTAACGCGCTCTGATCACTCTGAAACGCGCTAACGCGCTCTGATCACTCTGAAACGCGCTCTGATCCCTCTGAAACGCGCTAACGCGCTCTGATCACTCTGAAACGCGCTCTGATCACTCTGAAACGCGCTCTGATCCCTCTGAAACGCGCTCTGATCCCTCTGAAACGCGCTCTGATCCCTCTGAAACGCGCTCTGATCCCTCTGAAACGCGCTCTGATCCCTCTGAAACGCGCTCTGATCCCTCTGAAACGCGCTCTGATCCCTCTGAAACGCGCTCTGATCCCTCTGAAACGCGCTCTGATCCCTCTGAAACGCGCTCTGATCCCTCTGAAACGCGCTCTGATCACTCTGAAACGCGCTCTGATCACTCTGAAACGCGCTCTGATCACTCTGAAACGCGCTCTGATCACTCTGAAATGCGCTAACGCGCTCTGATCCCTCTGAAATGCGCTAACGCGCTCTGATCACTCTGAAACGCGCTCTGATCCCTCTGAAACGCGCTCTGATCCCTCTGAAACGCGCTCTGATCCCTCTGAAACGCGCTCTGATCCCTCTGAAACGCGCTCTGATCCCTCTGAAACGCGCTCTGATCCCTCTGAAAAGCGCTCTGATCCCTCTGAAACGCGCTCTGATCCCTCTGAAACGCGCTCTGATCCCTCTGAAACGCGCTCTGATCCCTCTGATCCCTCTGAAACGCGCTCTGATCCCTCTGAAACGCGCTCTGATCCCTCTGAAACGCGCTCTGATCCCTCTGAAACGCGCTCTGATCCCTCTGAAAAGCGCTCTGATCCCTCTGAAACGCGCTCTGATCCCTCTGAAACGCGCTCTGATCCCTCTGAAACGCGCTCTGATCCCTCTGAAACGCTCTGATCCCTCTGAAACGCGCTCTGATCCCTCTGAAACGCGCTCTGATCCTCTGATCCCTCTGAAGCGCTCTGATCCTCTGAAAAGCGCTCTGATCACTCTGAAACGCGCTCTGATCACTCTGATCCCTCTGAAACGCGCTCTGATCCCTCTGAAAAGCGCTCTGATCCCTCTGAAACGCGCTCTGATCCCTCTGAAACGCGCTCTGATCCCTCTGAAACGCGCTCTGATCCCTCTGAAACGCGCTCTGATCCCTCTGAAACGCGCTCTGATCCCTCTGAAACGCGCTCTGATCCCTCTGAAACGCGCTCTGATCCCTCTGAAACGCGCTCTGATCCCTCTGAAACGCGCTCTGATCCTACAGACTGCATCATTAACGATAACCAGGACTTCCTGCTGGAGTTCTTGGAAGGCCTGAGTGTCCCTGAACGCTGCGCCTCGATCCAGGACTGGGACTGCTCCGGTCGGGTTTATCTGGACTACATCCGGGTCATCAAGACTCTGCAGCACATCCAGCAGGTGGGTTCCTCCTGTCCTCATCTGAGCGCTCCAGTGTGTTTTGTTCAAAACCTTTTGGTCTGGCCCCTTAAGGGTTTAAGGCTTAAGGCTGTTTCAGTCGTTTGTTGCCTGTTCTTGATCTGAGCTTTTCTTTTTTTACCTCGGAGAGTCACTTAATGGAAAACCCTTTGGGCCTGGATGCGTGTCTGTTTTTACTCTGGGCCTTCCTAACCTGTCTCCCTGTCTCCTCAGTCTGACGGAGCAGACAGTGGCTTCGAGTTGGAGCGTCTCTACACCAACGTCACGTCTCTCTGCGGAAGAATAGAACTACTGCCCTGCTCCAGCGCCAAGGACCGCCTCGCCCAATCAGGTGAGGGTCTGACCTCGGTCTGACCCCGGTCTTCCCCGGTCTGACTCCGGGCTGACCTCGGTCTGACTCCGGTCTTCCCCAGTCTGACCTCGGTCTGACCCCGGGCTGACCTCGGTCTGACCTCGATCTGACCCCAGGCTGACCTCGGTCTGACCTCAATCTGACCCCGGGCTGACCTCGGTCTGACCCCGGGCTGACCTCGGTCTGACCCCGGGCTGACCCCGGGCTGACCTCGGTCTTCCCCGGTCTGACCTCGGTCTTCCCCGGTCTGACCCCAGGCTGACCTCGGTCTGACCCCGGTCTTCCCCTGGTCTGACCCCGGGCTGACCTCGGTCTGACCCCGGTCTTCCCCCGGTCTGACCTCGGTCTGACCCCGGTCTTCCCCAGTCTGACCTCGGTCTGACCCCGGTCTTCCCCGGTCTTGTTGCAGAGATGGCGAAGCGTCTGGCGAACATTCTGCGTGTGGTGGTGTCGCTGAAGCTCGGGGACTCGGGGCCCGAGGCCGGGGCCCCTCTGGTCCACGTGGCCCCTTACATCAGCCGCCTGCCGATGCCCGAGGACTACACCCTGGAGGAGCTGCGGGGCCTCACCCAGTCCTACCTGCGCCAGCTCGTCCTCAGCCAATAGGAGCGCGGGAAATGGAAAGGGGGCGGAGCCCAAAGAAGAGCGTTCATGAACTTGGATAAAGAGACTGTTTCATCTAAATACAGCTTTAAGAGTTTTTATTTTATTTCTTTTGTTTTGTTTTTAACTCCATAAGTCAAAAAGAAAACAGATTATTCAGCCAATCGGAGCAGGATAGGGAATTGTCCAATAAGAATGCAGCAACGACAATAAACGGCAATAAAACCTGTTCCAATCCAACGCTCTCCCTCTCAAAGGGTTTTGTTGCTGTTGTGGGAAGGACACTTTCACTTGAGACTTCTGAGTCGCCGAGGGGTAAACTCTAAAAACGATGACATCATATTCACAGCAGCAGCCCGCCCCCTGCTGGTCTGGCTTAAGTACTACGCGGTTTTGGGCGGCACCGTGTGAGCGTGGATCGTGGTATAAACAGACGTGTAACCGGCCCCTGAAAGTCAGGACTCAAGCACTGCTTCCCGAGTGATTTTTATTTAAATTTTCTGAGGTTTTCAAAGACGCAGAGATTTCATTTGTAAAGTTGTTTCTCAAACTCAAAGCAGGGCAACAGTGGCTCTCCTGAATCAAGGCATAAATCCTCAAATAAATGCGTATTAATAGTTAAAGCTTTCGCTCTTTTCAGAAAGTTGGTAAACTAATCCAACAACAGTTTTAGAAATGTTCGACGCAGCAGCAAAAGGCTTATCTTTTTGGGGGAATTTAACAGTTTATTTTGAAATAATGTCAAAAACTCTGGTCAGAATGTTCAGCCAATAGGAGCGAGGGGTCCATTTCAGGAAGTGTTTTAAAAATATTACAAAATGGCTCCCGTCTGAAGCAGAACTAGTTTTTTCTTGCTTCCTGCTCGTCTTTTCTGTGACGCTTCGAACAAGAAACTGGAGAAGTGCAGAAGATAAGTCTATTTTTATAGATTTACGTCAATTTTTTTTTTTTTTGTGACTTGAACGATTGAAGGGTCACAAAATAAAACCGTAATATTGAGTATTTACTGATGTTTGTGAATGGAATGATTTTGTTGCAAATATTTTTAATAAAGATCTGTTGAAATAAAGCTATTTTATTTCTGTATAATAATAATAATAAAAATAAAAAACAGGTTTAGTCTTGGTTTTAAAACGTGGTCAGATTTTGAGGAAACTTGAGTCGGTGCAGTTTGTGTCGACTCTTTATTTTTGTCTTTGCTCCAGACACTTTCACAAAGGAAGCTTCTGTCTCGCCCGACAAACCCTACGTGATGGAAGTAAAAGGTCAAAGGTCACTGCACTGGGCTCAGTGGTTTTGATGTGGTACATTTACGGTTTGTTTTTGGGGGAACCGTAAAACCGAACAGAGAGCAGCACTTGTCCAACTTCAGACGTTCCTGTGAATTCTGAGGAGCACCTGAATGCAGCTTTAGTGAACCGTGAAAAAAGACTGAGTGCGTGAGATATATTTTTATTAGAAGTGATAACATGAATATGAGCAGCTTTTACTGAGTAACAAGAAAAAAACATTCAGAATTTATTTAGACACAGTTTCACCAACAAAACCTTTTTTTATTTATTTTATATCAACTCTTTAATCATCCTCTGTTTCCTGCAGAGTTCAGGAGTCGTGTCGTGACAGAAGGGGTCACTTCTCAGTTCTTTTGACTCGGGCGGGGGGGTTTAACATTTCCTCTTGAACTGGTTTATGCTCGAAGAGTTTCTGAAAACTGTCTGTTTTCTAACGTTAGCGTCACAGTCTGTATTTAACTCAAACATATCAGATCCTCCACAAAAACCAGGGCCTGAGCAGCGCCTGAGGCCCATTATCAGGCCCCAGGTCCTCACAGGTCTGCTGTAGACCTGTTGGACCCGTTGGACCTCGTTGGACCTGTTAGTGAAACTACTTCAGTAAAAATACTGGCCATTTTAGATCCTGGCTTTTTAAACCAGAAAAGATCACATTGTGGGTTTAGACCTGGGCTAGACCTGGTTTTGACCTGGGCTAGACCTGGTTTAGTTCTGGTTTAGACCAGGTTTAGTTCTGGTTTAGACCTGGGCCAGACCTGGTTTAGACCTGGGCCAGACCAGGTATAGACCTGGGCCAGACCAGGTTTAGACCTGGGCTAGACCAGGTTTAGACCTGGGCCAGACCTGGGCTAGACCTGGTTTAGACTTGGGCCAGACCTGGGCTAGACCTGGTTTAAAAAGTTCACATTTAAATAAAAACAAAACAAACATTTCAGTTTTTATGAAACAAAGCTCTGTTCGTTCAAAGTAAATTCTGAATAAAGTCTGAGAACGATTAATTTCACGAAGAGTTCTGTAGCGCCCCCTACTGAACTGCCGCAGAACTCCACGTGAACCTTTGTTTTTTTTCTTTGAGGAACATCAGCATAATCTTTGGTTGAATATAAAATAATGTTCAATTATTTAAAGTTATATGACAAAACCCAACACAATCCTTGTGCACAAAACATAAAAGCATTTAAAACTATTTTGAGAAAATATAATAAAAAAAAAACACACAAAAGGAATTTCCCCCGTTTTCCCGGACGCTGTTCACGGCATTAAACCTTTTTTTTTCTCATTAGTTTGACAGTTTTATCTCCTAAAGATGATTGTAACAGAATCTTCTGAAAAGTAAGACGACCTGTCGGCTTTAACGAAGCATTTCAGTTCATGACATTGTTTACATAAAGTTGCACAGTTAAGTTTGTTCTGTGATCGTTGCATCGTAGTTCTGAACTGTCTAAACGCGTTTGCTTTTAGGTTTGTATTTGTTTGATTATTATTTACATTGAGTTGCATCATGGGCTCATTAATTTCTAAACGAAAGAGTCAGGATTTAAAAGACGAGAAGGAGCAGGAGTCTTCAGAAAAAAGGAGCGCTCCTATTGGTCAACAACGATGTCAATAAGGAAGTGAGGCAGGTTTTTCTGTCAAAACGAAGAAACTGGATCAGTGCAGTGTACGTTTCAGGTCGGCTCTAAACCTTGCCTTTAAGTATTTCTTTATCTTTTTTCAAAAGTGGTTACGACTGGAGTAGGGCCTACTTTTCTTTTTAACAGACACATACAGGTGTGTTTACCTGCTTGACTACTTTTGGCTACTTCCTGTCGTCAGACTAGTGTAATCTGTTTGTTAAAAAGAAAAGCATTCTTAACTCTTTTGGTTGAGTTTGGACCGAGACCAAACTCTCTTTTCACACCTGAGGAAAGAGTCCAGGTGGACGTCCCGAGGGAAGAGTCCAGGTGGACGTCCCGAGGGAAGAGTCCAGGTGGACGTCCCGAGGGAAGAGTCCAGGTGGACGTCCCGAGGGAAGAGTCCAGGTGGACGTCCCGAGGGAAGAGTCCAGGTGGACGTCCCGAGGGAAGAGTCCAGGTGGGCGTCGAGGAAGAGTCAGGTGGGCGTCCGAGGAAGAGTCAGGTGGGCGTCCCGAGGAAGAGTCCAGGTGGGCGTCGAGGAAGAGTCCAGGTGGACGTCCCGAGGGAAGAGTCCAGGTGGACGTCCCGAGGGAAGAGTCCAGGTGGACGTCCCGAGGGAAGAGTCCAGGTGGACGTCCTGAGGACTCAAGTGTTAAACATAAATCACATGGTTTTATGGTTTATCAGTGGGCTCTGCTTTTACTGATGCATTGTGGGAAATTGAGTGCATAATGGACTGTATAAAGCAGTAAAGAAGGACTGGAGTGTGTGTAACATCTTAGATCTGGCTCCACGTTTAGTCCTAGTCCCAAAGGGTCACATATGGCTTTGATCCTGGTTTAGTCCTGGTTTAACCCTGGTCCTGGTGCTGGTTTAGACCTGGTGCTGGTTTAGTCCTGGTTTAGACCTGGTGCTAGTTTAGTCCTGGTTTAGTCCTGGTGCTGGTTTAGTCCTGGTTTAGTCCTGGTGTTGGTTTAGTCCTGGTGCTGGTTTAGTCCTGGTGCTGGTTTAGACCTGGTTTAGACCTGGTGCTGGTTTAGTCCTGGTGCTGGTTTAGTCCTGGTGCTGGTTTAGACCTGGTTTAGTCCTGGTGCTGGTTTAGACCTGGTTTAGACCTGGTGCTGGTTTAGTCCTGGTTTAGTCCTGGTGCTGGTTTAGTCCTGGTGCTGGTTTAGTCCTGGTTTAGTCCTGGTGCTGGTTTAGTCCTGGTGCTGGTTTAGACCTGGTTTAGTCCTGGTGCTGGTTTAGTCCTGGTTTAGTCCTGGTGTTGGTTTAGTCCTGGTGCTGGTTTAGTCCTGGTGCTGGTTTAGTCCTGGTTTAGTCCTGGTGCTGGTTTAGACCTGGTGCTGGTTTAGACCTGGTGCTGGTTTAGTCCTGGTTTAGACCTGGTGCTGGTTTAGTCCTGGTGCCGGTTTAGACCTGGTGCTGGTTTAGTCCTGGTGCTGGTTTAGACCTGGTTTAGTCCTGGTGCTGGTTTAGACCTGGTTTAGTCCTGGTGCTGGTTTAGTCCTGGTGCTGGTTTAGTCCTGGTGATGGTTTAGACCTGGTTTAGTCCTGGTGCTGGTTTAGACCTGGTTTAGTCCTGGTGCTGGTTTAGTCCTGGTTTAGTCCTGGTGCTGGTTTAGTCCTGGTGCTGGTTTAGACCTGGTTTAGTCCTGGTGCTGGTTTAGACCTGGTTTAGTCCTGGTGCTGGTTTAGTCCTGGTTTAGTCCTGGTTTAGTCCTGGTGCTGGTTTAGTCCTGGTGCTGGTTTAGACCTGGTTTAGTCCTGGTGCTGGTTTAGACCTGGTGCTGGTTTAGTCCTGGTTTAGTCCTGGTGCTGGTTTAGTCCTGGTGCTGGTTTAGACCTGGTTTAGTCCTGGTGCTGGTTTAGTCCTGGTGCTGGTTTAGTCCTGGTTTAGTCCTGGTGCTGGTTTAGTCCTGGTTTAGTCCTGGTGCTGGTTTAGTCCTGGTGCTGGTTTAGTCCTGGTGCTGGTTTAGACCTGGTTTAGTCCTGGTGCTGGTTTAGACCTGGTGATGGTTTAGTCCTGGTGCTGGTTTAGTCCTGGTGCTGGTTTAGTCCTGGTTTAGTCCTGGTGCTGGTTTAGTCCTGGTTTAGTCCTGGTGCTGGTTTAGTCCTGGTGCTGGTTTAGTCCTGGTGCTGGTTTAGTCCTGGTGCTGGTTTAGTCCTGGTTTAGTCCTGGTGCTGGTTTAGTCCTGGTGCTGGTTTAGTCCTGGTGCTGGTTTAGTGCTGGTTTAGTCCTGGTTTAGTCCTGGTGCTGGTTTAGACCTGGTGCTGGTTTAGTCCTGGTTTAGTGCTGGTGCTGGTTTAGTCCTGGTGCTGGTTTAGTCCTGGTGCTGGTTTAGTCCTGGTGCTGGTTTAGTCCTGGTTTAGTCCTGGTGCTGGTTTAGTCCTGGTGCTGGTTTAGACGTGGTTTAGTCCTGGTGCTGGTTTAGTCCTGGTTTAGTCCTGGTGCTGGTTTAGTCCTGGTTTAGTCCTGGTGCTGGTTTAGTCCTGGTGCTGGTTTAGTCCTGGTGCTGGTTTAGACCTGGTTTAGTCCTGGTGCTGGTTTAGACCTGGTTTAGTCCTGGTGCTGGTTTAGACCTGGTTTAGTCCTGGTGCTGGTTTAGTCCTGGTGCTGGTTTAGTCCTGGTTTAGTCCTGGTGCTGGTTTAGTCCTGGTTTAGTCCTGGTGCTGGTTTAGTCCTGGTTTAGTCCTGGTTTAGTCCTGGTCCTGGTTTAGTCCTGGTTTAGTCCTGGTGCTGGTTTAGTCCTGGTTTAGTCCTGGTGCTGGTTTAGACCTGGTTTAGTCCTGGTGCTGGTTTAGTCCTGGTGCTGGTTTAGACCTGGTTTAGTCCTGGTGCTGGTTTAGTCCTGGTTTAGTCCTGGTGCTGGTTTAGTCCTGGTGCTGGTTTAGTCCTGGTTTAGTCCTGGTTTAGTCCTGGTTTAGTCCTGGTCCTGGTTTAGTCGATGATCTGTGGGGGTTTTAATTTTGAAGATGCATGGCTAGTTTCTTCTCTGTTGGACTGGCTCAGGTTTTAGTTCCGTCTTTGCGGTGTTCACCAGCTCATATGTGGGTTTACTTTCGGTCGTTTGGGTCTGCGTCGAGGCTCGTCTTTGCAGAAGAATCATTGTCAGCAGGAAACACAGCAGACTTCCACAAACAAAGACCACCTGCAGCCCCAGGAACCTGACCAAAGCAAAGCTGATTAGAGTTAATACGCCACAGACTTACCTTTAGACAGTGGTTCTTTTTTAAATATGTTTGATTATGTTTTGTTTTTTTTACATGAAATCATTGAAACGTGTCGGACTAAAGTTCAGTTGTCCTCGGTCTGCAGTTGTTCAGGTGAGACTTACCTGTGTCTGAAGAGGTCCAGGTCGTAGTAGTGACAGGAAGTCTGACTGCCACACTTCCTGCCCCAGAGAATACAGGTGGTGTCGATGACTTTGCCGTAAAGCACCGGGCCCGGCATAAAGGCTGGGAGAACACAGAGGACACGTTTACACTGATCAACTCTTTTGTAAATATACTTCTTTTATAAATACGTTCTGACCAGAATATCAGGAGCTTTTAGTTCAAAAGAGTTCACTCCTGTTTAATGCTTCCGACGACTTCAGAACCTGCTCAAGGTGTCGTAACGGGACAAAGATCCGTTTCTCGTCACAAACTTGTTACATATCATTGGAATCGTTCATGTCACTCTGGACACACAGACTTTATGTTTTTTCTTTTTACTTAAATAAATCAATCAATAAATCTGTTGTTTTCTCTCAACCTTATTCCACAATAATACACTTTTTTTTAACAACTGTGTATATTTCACTAAAATAATTCCCCATTAGCATAAACCTCCGTTAGCCTCATGCTAAAGGTGGGTCTCATGAACTGGGACGACCGCGTAAACGGAGCCGTGGGAACCGAAAGTGAGTATATATCAAAGCTCTTAAAATCAAAAGCCAGAGTATTCTGAGTCAGACTCCAGAATAATCAGTTTTTCTTTTCTCTGCAGAACCGCAGGTGGAGAACACTGGAGTCCAGAGTTACTCACCGAGGACTCGGAAAAACATGTACTGAAGTCCCACCGCGAAAGACTTGTCCTCAACCGGAACTGTCCTAGAACCAGGAAAGAACAGAGTTTATATGGATCTAAAACAAGGCTTAGTCAGACTTGAACAGGTTTTAGTCAGATCTGAACCTGAGGATGATGATGTAGGACGGCGTGTGGCAGAAGGAGGCGATGAAGCAGGTCAGAGCCACTAAAGAAATGAACGGCAGCAGCAGTTCGGAACAAGGACTACCACAGGTCCCCGGGACTGCCCAGCCCGGCCCGGGACCAAGACCTGGACCTGGACCAGGACTAGGGCGAGGATCCAGAGACACGCAGCCACAGTTTGTGTAATTCTATGAAAAATAAAACCAGATACAAAACCAGGACTAAACCAGGACTAAACCAGTACTAAACCAGGACTCACAGTGACTTTGTTACTGGAGTCCATTTCCATGGAGCTACAGCCGGCGTGACACGGAGACCTGAACTCGATGCCATTAGAGCCACAGACCGGATTAAAGGCCTCCTTTGGACAGTTACAGTCAGGACCACACCGAGTCGGGTCCAGAACCTGGTCCAGAACCGGGTTCAGACTGGAGGAGGACCTGCAGACGACAGAACTGAGGGTTTATGTCCACATCAGGAGAAACTGAACAGTGTCCTGCTGAGACCCTCAGTGACAGAGTAGCAAGTAGAAGAACAATTGCTTTGTTGAGACTTGAATGTTAAGGACAATGTGTTGCACTGCATTATTCACTCCACATTCGTCCTGGGGATAGACCCTCCGCTGTGTACCCGGGGATAGACCCTCCGCTGTGTACCCGGGGATAGACCTTCAGCTGTGTACCCGGGGATAGACCCTTCGCTGTGTACCCGGGGATAGACCCTCCGCTGTGTACCCGGGGATAGACCCTCCGCTGTGTACCCGGGGATAGACCCTCCGCTGTGTACCCGGGGATAGACCCTCCGCTGTGTACCCGGGGATAGACCCTCCGCTGTGTACCCGGGGATAGACCTTCAGCTGTGTACCCGGGGATAGACCCTCCGCTGTGTACCCGGGGATAGACCCTCAGCTGTGTACCCGGGGATAGACCCTCCTCTGTGTACCCGGGGATAGACCCTCCGCTGTGTACCCGGGGATAGACCCTCCTCTGTGTACCCGGGGATAGACCCTCCTCTGTGTACCCGGGGATAGAACCTCCGCTGTGTACCCGGGGATAGACCCTCCTCTGTGTACCCGGGGATAGACCCTCCTCTGTGTACCCGGGGATAGACCCTCCGCTGTGTACCCGGGGATAGACCCTCCGCTGTGTACCCGGGGATAGACCCTCCGCTGTGTACCCGGGGATAGACCCTCCGCTGTGTACCCGGGGATAGACCTTCAGCTGTGTACCCGGGGATAGACCCTCCGCTGTGTACCCGGGGATAGACCCTCAGCTGTGTACCCGGGGATAGACCCTCCTCTGTGTACCCGGGGATAGACCCTCCGCTGTGTACCCGGGGATAGACCCTCCTCTGTGTACCCGGGGATAGACCCTCCTCTGTGTACCCGGGGATAGAACCTCCGCTGTGTACCCGGGGATAGACCCTCCTCTGTGTACCCGGGGATAGACCCTCCGCTGTGTACCCGGGGATAGACCCTCCGCTGTGTACCCGGGGATAGACCCTCCGCTGTGTACCCGGGGATAGACCCTCCAGTTGCTTACCTACGGGGGGGGTAGACCCCTACGACCGTCTGAGTGGAGCAGCCGATCAGCAGCAGAGGGAGAGCGGTGAAGACACACAGCGAGATGGAAATGAAACACATCCTTCCGGCTCTGGACACCGTCAGAGCGCACCTCCTCATGAGAACACCACCCAGAACAATGCCCACGATGGAGAACGGCAGCGCCACTCCACCTACAGCAGTGGGGGCAGGGTTTAGACCGGGGTGAACTGGTTTTAGATGGCTCTGAAGAGGTTTTAGTGCGATTTACCGATCATCATGTTGGAGAAGCCCACAGTCCTGTTGAACTGTCGCTCCATAAACTTGGCCATGAAGGTGGCGAGTCCCGAGAGCAGCGCCGACAAGTTCACCTGGGCCAGGACCACCGACATGTAAACGGGTGACTTCAGGGTCCGCACCGCAATCCTGGGAAAACCTGGGACAGAAATAGAAGCGGATTATCCAACTCCTGTATAACCCTGTGAGAATCCTGATGAGGAGAATTCGAAGGGTCTGACGGAGGAAGGTCTGAGGGTTGTTTTGAGCAGCATTAATGGGACTTACTCTTGAGGAACTGCAGCAGCGACGTTTGTTGGACAGAATTGGTTTGTTGTTGTTTACAGTCGGCTCCAGACTCCTCTGCGTCGCCTGCAACCTGGAAAAAAAAGAAGTGTTGAGCTGAGAGACCAAAAAACAGGACAGCTGTGTTTTTCAAAAGAAACCTTGGGTAGGTTTACAGCAGCTTCCTGTCGCTTCATGAACTGGACTGATATTATGCTCACTGTGCAACAACAGGACATTTATCTGTTTTTATAACTCTTTTTAAATGACTGTGTGGGTGTGAAGTATTTAGTTTTGAAACGACTGAGATTTGTTCCTGAGTCAGTCTGAGCTCTTGTTTGTGACGGAAAACAATGGAGTGGCTTTGGTCTGTTGAGGATAAACTTTCAGGAAACACATCTGTTTTTTTTTAAACAGGAACGTCTCATTATTGTGAAAGACTGGAACTCAGCCACAGCTTCTTTGGGAAACGGGTCAGAAAGACTTTTTATTTTAAACAACCTCTTTATAAGTGTACTTTTAGGGCACATTTTGGACAAAATACCCTATAGACCTCCGGTCGGGGGGCAGTTATATCTGAAAACCACAGATGTGACTCTCTTTAAGCCTTATCAGTCTGAACCTGCTCGAGCTGAAACTGAGCCAAAGTCCACATACTTTTATTTCAACAGTGGCTCTTTCCAACTTTCACTTTAGGCCCGAAAACCCCTCCAGCTGCAAGACCAGACCAGAGACCAGACCAGAGACCAGACCAGAGACCAGACCAGAGACCAGACCAGAGACCAGACCAGAGACCAGACCAGAGACCAGACCAGAGACCAGAGACCAGACCAGAGACCAGACCAGAGACCAGACCAGAGACCAGACCAGAGACCAGACCAGAGACCAGACCAGAGACCAGACCAGAGACCAGACCAGAGACCAGAGACCAGACCAGAGACCAGACCAGAGACCAGAGACCAGACCAGAGACCAGACCAGAGACCAGACCAGAGACCAGAGACCAGACCAGAGACCAGACCAGAGACCAGACCAGAGACCAGACCAGACCAGAGACCAGACTCCAGACCAGACACCAGACCAGAGACCAGACCAGACCAGAGACCAGACCAGAGACCAGACCAGAGACCAGACCAGAGACCAGACCAGAGACCAGACCAGAGACCAGACCAGAGACCAGACCAGAGACCAGACCAGAGACCAGACCAGAGACCAGACCAGAGACCAGACCAGAGACCAGACCAGAGACCAGACCAGAGACCAGACCAGAGACCAGACACCAGAGACCAGACCAGAGACCAGACCAGAGACCAGACCAGAGACCAGACCAGAGACCAGACCAGACCAGACCAGAGACCAGACCAGAGACCAGACCAGAGACCAGACCAGAGACCAGACCAGAGACCAGACCAGAGACCAGACCAGAGACCAGACCAGAGACCAGACCAGAGACCAGACCAGAGACCAGACCAGAGACCAGACCAGAGACCAGACCAGAGACCAGACCAGAGACCAGACCAGAGACCAGACCAGAGACCAGACCAGAGACCAGAGACCAGACCAGAGACCAGACCAGAGACCAGACCAGAGACCAGACCAGAGACCAGACCAGAGACCAGACCAGAGACCAGACCAGAGACCAGACCAGAGACCAGACCAGAGACCAGACCAGAGACCAGACCAGAGACCAGAGACCAGACCAGAGACCAGAGACCAGACCAGAGACCAGAGACCAGACCAGAGACCAGAGACCAGAGACCAGACCAGAGACCAGACCAGAGACCAGAGACCAGAGACCAGACCAGAGACCAGACCAGAGACCAGACCAGAGACCAGACCAGAGACCAGAGACCAGAGACCAGAGACCAGACCAGAGACCAGACCAGAGACCAGACCAGAGACCAGACCAGAGACCAGACCAGAGACCAGACCAGAGACCAGACCAGAGACCAGACCAGAGACCAGACCAGAGACCAGACCAGAGACCAGAGACCAGACCAGAGACCAGAGACCAGACCAGAGACCAGACCAGAGACCAGACCAGAGACCAGACCAGAGACCAGACCAGAGACCAGACCAGAGACCAGACCAGAGACCAGACCAGAGACCAGAGACCAGACCAGAGACCAGAGACCAGAGACCAGACCAGAGACCAGACCAGAGACCAGACCAGAGACCAGACCAGAGACCAGACCAGAGACCAGACCAGAGACCAGACCAGAGACCAGAGACCAGAGACCAGAGACCAGACCAGAGACCAGACCAGAGACCAGAGACCAGACCAGAGACCAGACCAGAGACCAGAGACCAGACCAGAGACCAGAGACCAGACCAGAGACCAGACCAGAGACCAGACCAGAGACCAGACCAGAGACCAGACCAGAGACCAGACCAGAGACCAGACCAGAGACCAGACCAGAGACCAGAGACCAGACCAGAGACCAGAGACCAGAGACCAGACCAGAGACCAGACCAGAGACCAGACCAGAGACCAGAGACCAGAGACCAGAGACCAGACCAGAGACCAGACCAGAGACCAGAGACCAGACCAGAGACCAGACCAGAGACCAGAGACCAGACCAGAGACCAGACCAGAGACCAGAGACCAGAGACCAGACCAGAGACCAGAGACCAGAGACCAGACCAGAGACCAGACCAGAGACCAGACCAGAGACCAGACCAGAGACCAGACCAGAGACCAGACCAGAGACCAGAGACCAGACCAGAGACCAGACCAGAGACCAGACCAGAGACCAGACCAGAGACCAGACCAGAGACCAGAGACCAGACCAGAGACCAGACCAGAGACCAGACCAGAGACCAGACCAGAGACCAGACCAGAGACCAGACCAGAGACCAGACCAGAGACCAGACCAGAGACCAGAGACCAGACCAGAGACCAGACCAGAGACCAGACCAGAGACCAGAGACCAGACACCAGACTCCAGAGACCAGAGACCATGAGACCAGACTCCAGAGACCAGAGACCATGAGACCAGACCAGAGACCAGAGACCAGAGACCAGACCAGAGACCAGAGACCAGAGACCAGACTCCAGACTCCAGACTCCAAAGACGAGACCAGACCAGAGACCAGACTCCAGAGACCAGACCAGAGACCAGAGACCAGACTCCAGAGACCAGACTCCAGAGACCAGACTCCAGAGACCAGACTCCAGAGACCAGACCAGAGACCAGACTCCAGAGACCAGACTCCAAAGACGAGACCAGACCAGAGACCAGACTCCAGAGACCAGACCAGACACCAGAGTCCAGAGTCCAGACACCAGAGTCCAAAGTCCAGACACCAGAGACCAGACACCAGAGACCAGAGTCCAGACCAGAGTCCAGACCAGAGTCCAGACCAGAGTCCAGACCAGAGTCCAGACCAGACACTAGACCAGAGTCCAGAGACCAGAGTCCAGAGACCAGAGTCCAGAGACCAGACACCAGAGACCAGACTCCAGAGACCAGACCAGAGTCCAGACTCCAGAGACCAGACTCCAGACCAGACACCAGACCAGAGACCAGACACCAGACCAGAGACCAGAGACCAGACCAGAGACCAGAGTCCAGAGACCAGAGTCCAGAGTCCAGAGACCAGAGTCCAGAGACCAAAGTCCAGAGACCAAAGTCCAGAGACCAGAGTCCAGACCAGAGACCGGACTCCAGAGACCAGAGACCAGAGACCAGACCAGAGACCAGAGACCAGACCAGAGACCAGACCAGAGACCAGAGACCAGAGACCAGAGACCAGAGACCAGACCAGAGTCCAGACCCCAGACCAGAGTCCAGAGTCCAGAGTCCAGAGTCCAGACCAGAGATCAGTCCAGAGACAAAACTTAATAAACTGCACATTAAGTTCAACTATATTTAACTGGTTTTGAGCCAACATGGAGGATAGGTATGGTAATGGTTTTGGTTTGACTTTTAGTTTGGTTTTATTTGGACTATAACCATTTTCCTTTTTTAACAGCTTTAGTTGGATGTTAATGTATTTTCAGTGGTTTTGTTCAGACTTGAATGAATTTTGACCAATTGGACTGGACTGAAAAGTGGCCTTAGCCCACCTTTCTTTATTATTGAGTGTTTTTTTGTGCCGTAGTGTTGTGCTGCTCTCTGATTGGTCATCGTTGTGCAGTGTGGGTGGCTTACCTCTGGGGGGAGCTCTCTGGGGAAGAACAGGATGGGCAGAGCAGTAAGCACCAGTAAAGAAGACGCCATCAGGAACCCCAGCCACCAGGCCCCGACCCAACGCAGGTCTCCTGGCTCCATCTGTACCTGGTCTGGACAGAGGAATAAGACCTGGTTTAGACCTGGTTTAGTCCTGGTTTAGTCCTGGTTTAGACCTGCTTTAGACCTGGTTTAGTCCCGGTTTAGACCCGGTTTAGTCCTGGTTTAGTCCTGGTTTAGACCTGGTTTAGTCCTGGTTTAGACCTGGTTTAGTCCTGGTTTAGACCTGCTTTAGACCTGGTTTAGTCCTGGTTTAGTCCTGGTTTAGACCTGCTTTAGACCTGGTTTAGTCCCGGTTTAGTCCTGGTTTAGTCCTGGTTTAGACCTGGTTTAGACCTGGTTTAGTCCTGGTTTAGACCTGGTTTAGTCCTGGTTTAGTCCTGGTTTAGTCCTGGTTTAGTCCTGGTTTAGACCTGGTTTAGTCCTGGTTTAGACCTGGTTTAGTCCTGGTTTAGTCCTGGTTTAGTCCTGGTTTAGTCCTGGTTTAGACCTGGTTTAGTCCTGGTTTAGACCTGGTTTAGTCCTGGTTTAGACCTGGTTTAGTCCTGGTTTAGACCTGCTTTAGACCTGGTTTAGTCCTGGTTTAGTCCTGGTTTAGTCCTGGTTTAGTCCTGGTTTAGACCTGGTTTAGACCTGGTTTAGTCCTGGTTTAGACCTGGTTTAGTCCTGGTTTAGACCTGGTTTAGACCTGGTTTAGACCTGGTTTAGTCCTGGTTTAGACCTGGTTTAGTCCTGGTTTAGTCCTGGTTTAGTCCTGGTTTAGACCTGGTTTAGTCCTGCTTTAGACCTGCTTTAGTCCTGGTTTAGACCTGGTTTAGACCTGCTTTAGACCTGGTTTAGTCCTGGTTTAGACCTGGTTTAGTCCTGGTTTAGACCTGGTTTAGTCCCGGTTTAGACCCGGTTTAGTCCTGGTTTAGACCTGGTTTAGTCCTGGTTTAGACCTGGTTTAGTCCTGGTTTAGACCTGGTTTAGTCCTGGTTTAGTCCTGGTTTAGACCTGGTTTAGACCTGGTTTAGTCCTGGTTTAGACCTGGTTTAGACCTGGTTTAGACCTGGTTTAGACCTGGTTTAGTCCTGGTTTAGACCTGGTTTAGTCCTGGTTTAGACCTGGTTTAGACCTGGTTTAGACCTGGTTTAGACCTGCTTTAGACCTGCTTTAGACCTGCTTTAGTCCTGGTTTAGACCTGGTTTAGACCTGCTTTAGACCTGGTTTAGTCCTGGTTTAGACCTGGTTTAGTCCTGGTTTAGTCCTGGTTTAGACCTGCTTTAGACCTGCTTTAGACCTGGTTTAGACCTGCTTTAGACCTGCTTTAGACCTGCTTTAGTCCTGGTTTAGACCTGGTTTAGACCTGCTTTAGACCTGGTTTAGTCCTGGTTTAGACCTGGTTTAGTCCCGGTTTAGACCCGGTTTAGTCCTGGTTTAGACCTGGTTTAGTCCTGGTTTAGACCTGGTTTAGTCCTGGTTTAGACCTGCTTTAGACCTGGTTTAGTCCTGGTTTAGTCCTGGTTTAGACCTGGTTTAGACCTGGTTTAGACCTGGTTTAGACCTGGTTTAGACCTGGTTTAGACCTGGTTTAGTCCTGGTTTAGACCTGGTTTAGTCCTGGTTTAGACCTGGTTTAGACCTGGTTTAGACCTGGTTTAGACCTGCTTTAGACCTGCTTTAGACCTGCTTTAGTCCTGGTTTAGACCTGGTTTAGACCTGCTTTAGACCTGGTTTAGTCCTGGTTTAGACCTGCTTTAGACCTGCTTTAGACCTGCTTTAGACCTGCTTTAGACCTGGTTTAGTCCTGGTTTAGACCTGGTTTAGACCTGGTTTAGACCTGGTTTAGACCTGGTTTAGTCCTGGTTTAGACCTGGTTTAGACCTGGTTTAGACCTGCTTTAGACCTGGTTTAGTCCTGGTTTAGACCTGGTTTAGTCCTGGTTTAGACCTGGTTTAGTCCTGGTTTAGACCTGGTTTAGACCTGGTTTAGTCCTGGTTTAGTCCTGGTTTAGACCTGGTTTAGTCCTGGTTTAGTCCTGGTTTAGTCCTGGTTTAGACCTGGTTTAGACCTGGTTTAGTCCTGGTTTAGACCTGCTTTAGACCTGCTTTAGACCTGCTTTAGACCTGCTTTAGACCTGCTTTAGTCCTGGTTTAGACCTGGTTTAGACCTGCTTTAGACCTGGTTTAGTCCTGGTTTAGACCTGCTTTAGACCTGGTTTAGACCTGCTTTAGACCTGCTTTAGACCTGGTTTAGACCTGCTTTAGACCTGCTTTAGACCTGGTTTAGTCCTGGTTTAGACCTGGTTTAGACCTGGTTTAGACCTGGTTTAGTCCTGGTTTAGACCTGGTTTAGACCTGGTTTAGACCTGCTTTAGACCTGCTTTAGACCTGCTTTAGACCTGGTTTAGTCCTGGTTTAGACCTGCTTTAGACCTGCTTTAGACCTGCTTTAGACCTGGTTTAGACCTGCTTTAGACCTGCTTTAGACCTGGTTTAGTCCTGGTTTAGTCCTGGTTTAGACCTGCTTTAGACCTGGTTTACCTGGAGGGACGGTGTTGAAGTCCACAAAGACACGTAGAGTGAAGGCGCTGGTCATGAAACCGAAGGCTGGTCCGATGGAGGTAACGGCCAAAAGGATGCCTGCAGAAAACAGCACAAAAACGTTTTGTCACCATCAACGCTCACTACAGCTTTAGTACACGTTATTTTGTTAATTACTACAGTTTTATTGTAGTTTTGTAAGAAACGGTTAGTCTGCACAGGATTTTCAGCGTTGCTTATTCAGCGCAGCCTTCCTGCTCTCAAAGCTCTGCATTAGTTTCATCAGGTTTAGAAATTAGGAGCCTTCGGTCGAACCAGCCTGCGGCTAAAAATGGAGTGCTCTATAACGCCGCTCTTTACGGTAACATAATAGCACTGGCCCTGAGAGAGCGGGTGTGACTGAAAACACATGATACGTATCGTCATCTACAGTAAAAGTACTTCACACTGTTCTCAGGTGTTCACAGGTAAACGTCCTCCAGCTCAGGGAGAGTGTGAGGGAAAAGTCAGGCGCCAGGCCACAACAACCGCAGCAGCAACAGGTTTTAAAAGTTGGCTTGGCTGTATAACTACATTCCATAAGAATAAGTACCACAAACCCGTCGTTATTACATTAGTACTCGCTGCTGCAACTGTCACTGCTCTGCTCACAAACACACCAGTTTTTCAGATTGGTTTTTATTTAGGGTTTAGGGAGGTTTAGGCTGCACTTTAATGCATGGTTGGGTGTTTTTAGTCAGACTTTATGGATTTATGGATGGATAAGTAGTTTTGGTTGGACTTTATTGGACTTTGAGTGGTTTTGGTTGGACTTTATTAGACTTTAAGTGGTTTTGGTTGGACTTTATTGGATTTTAAGTGGTTTTGGTTGGACTTTGAGTGGTTTTGGTTGGACTTTATTGGATTTTAAGTGGTTTTGGTTGGACTTTGAGTGGTTTTGGTTGGACTTTATTGGATTTTAAGTGGTTTTGTTTGGACTTTATTGGATTTTAAGTGGTTTTGGTTGGACTTTATTGGATTTTAAGTGGTTTTGGTTGGACTTTATTAGACTTTAAGTGGTTTTGGTTGGACTTTATTGGATTTTAAGTGGTTTTGGTTGGACTTTATTGGATTTTAAGTGGTTTTGGTTGGACTTTATTGGACTTTAAGTGGTTTTGGTTGGACTTTATTGGACTTTGAGTGGTTTTGGTTGGACTTTATTGGATTTTAAGTGGTTTTGGTTGGACTTTGAGTGGTTTTGGTTGGACTTTATTGGATTTTAAGTGGTTTTGGTTGGACTTTGAGTGGTTTTGGTTGGACTTTATTGGATTTTAAGTGGTTTTGGTTGGACTTTATTGGATTTTAAGTGGTTTTGGTTGGACTTTGAGTGGTTTTGGTTGGACTTTATTGGATTTTAAGTGGTTTTGGTTGGACTTTATTGGATTTTAAGTGGTTTTGGTTGGACTTTATTGGATTTTAAGTGGTTTTGGTTGGACTTTGAGTGGTTTTGGTTGGACTTTATTGGATTTTAAGTGGTTTTTGTTGGACTTTATTGGATTTTAAGTGGTTTTGGTTGGACTTTATTGGATTTTAAGTGGTTTTGGTTGGACTTTATTGGATTTTAAGTGGTTTTGGTTGGACTTTATTGGATTTTAAGTGGTTTTGGTTGGACTTTATTGGATTTTAAGTGGTTTTGGTTGGACTTTATTGGACTTTGAGTGGTTTTGGTTGCACTTTATTGGATTTTAAGTGGTTTTGGTTGGACTTTATTGGACTTTGAGTGGTTTTGGTTGCACTTTATTGGATTTTAAGTGGTTTTGGTTGGACTTTATTAGACTTTGAGTGGTTTTGGTTTGACTTTATTGGATTTTAAGTGGTTTTGGTTATACTTTAAGTGGTTTTGGTTGGACTTTATTAGACTTTGATTGGTTTTGGTTTGACTTTATTGGATTTTAAGTGGTTTTGGTTATACTTTAAGTGGTTTTGGTTGGACTTTATTAGACTTTAAGTGGTTTTGGTTGGACTTAAATAGATTTTGAGTGGTTTTGGTTGGACTTTATTGGACTTTTAGAGGTTTATGTTTGACTTTATTGGCTTGTGATTGGTTTAAGCCGGAACAGGTTTGCTGGCTTCAGTAAGAGACAGGACTTTAATCAGGTTTAAACGGTTGAAGACTCAGTTTGGCTGTTGTTGGTTGTGTTGGTGTCGTTACAAAAACATGCAGAGACATGTCGGACACGGCTCACGACAAAAACGAGTGGGAAACAGGCATTTGTCTGTCATCGCTGTAATCTAAGACAACAACTGCAGCCAAACCTCTCGGTGATAGAATTTAAAGTAGAACCTGTGCTTTGCACTTTCTCTGTGGGACAAAATATTAATAAATATTTGATTTGAGAAAGTCTGCTTGTCGCAGAGAAAGAAAGAAAACAAAAATCCAATATTTATTTTTCTATGTCCAACTAAAATTAAATTAATTAAAATGTGTTAAAGTCCAGCTAAAACCACTTAAAACTTGTTAAGATCAACTAAAACCTCTTGGTGTTTTTTCTTTTACCCAGATAGAGCGGCGAGTTCCTCTTGCTGGAGAAGTCGTCGATGTAGGAGATGCCGAAGGGTTGAATGGGCACGGCCCCGATGCCGAGCAGCAGCTGGCCCATTAACAGCAGAGGGTACGCCCCCTCGTGGCCGTTCCTGTTGCCCTCGCTGCAGTTCTGATTGGACAACAGAACCGAGCGCTCTGAATGGCAGAGACCCGAGCTGTTACCAGGCGCTAAACGAATAAAAAAAGCATAAAACTAAAGTCCAAAATCCATCTAAAACCCCTAAAGCAGTGGTGGGCAAACGAAGGCCTGGGGGCCACATGGGGCATGTTGGGCTGTTTATTTAGGCCCGAAAAGCATTAACTAATACATGCCCCAAACAATAATAACCGTTCCTAAAGCTACATCTCTACTGTCAGAGATAGTTTTTATTGGTTTTCGAACAAACTGTAAAGACTGAATTAAAAACTGAGGAGGTGCAGCTGCGACTGTGGCGTTGAACAAACAGTCTTTATTGGGCATGTGGTCTTGTATATAATTAAAACTTAAAGTAAAAAAAAAGAAATGTGTTTTAATTGAGCACGTCACCTGTGACGCGGTCGGTGTAGTCGTAGGGTCCGTAGATAAAGTGGGGCAGAGTCATGAGCATCGACGCCACAGCCGCCAGAAGAGCTCCTCCAGCGATGAACCTCGGCCTGTGGACCCTGCTCCCGAGGAAACTCACGAAGACGATCAGCACCGTGTTCCCCACCTGCACACACGCTGTCAGTGTAGGAGGCTGCAGGCCTGTCAGTGAGGGGGTAGGACTATCCAGGCCTGTCAGTGAGGGGGTAGGACTATCCAGGCCTGTCAGTGAGGGGGTAGGACTATATAGGCCTGTCAGTGAGGGGGTAGGACTGTATAGGTCTGTCAGTGAGGGGGTAGGACTATCCAGGCCTGTCAGTGAGGGGTAGGACTGTATAGGTCTGTCAGTGAGGGGGTAGGACTATCCAGGCATGTCAGTGAGGGGGTAGGACTATACAGGCCTGTCAGTGAGGGGGTAGGACTATCCAGGCCTGTCAGTGAGGGGGTAGGACTGTATAGGTCTGTCAGTGAGGGGTAGGACTATCCAGGCATGTCAGTGAGGGGGTAGGACTATACAGGCCTGTCAGTGAGGGGGTAGGACTATCCAGGCCTGTCAGTGAGGGGTAGGACTGTATAGGTCTGTCAGTGAGGGGGTAGGACTATCCAGGCCTGTCAGTGAGGGGGTAGGACTGTATAGGTCTGTCAGTGAGGGGGTAGGACTATCCAGGCCTGTCAGTGAGGGGGTAGGACTGTATAGGTCTGTCAGTGAGGGGGTAGGACTATCCAGGCCTGTCAGTGAGGGGGTAGGACTGTATAGGTCTGTCAGTGAGGGGGTAGGACTATCCAGGCCTGTCAGTGAGGGGTAGGACTGTATAGGTCTGTCAGTGAGGGGTAGGACTATACAGGCCTGTCAGTGAGGGGTAGGACTATACAGGTCTGTCAGTGAGGGGTAGGACTATCCAGGCCTGTCAGTGAGGGGGTAGGACACTAGAGACCTGTCAGTGAGGGGGTAGGACACTAGAGACCTGTCAGTGAGGGGGTAGGACTATATAGGTCTGTCAGTGAGGGGTAGGACTATATAGGTCTGTCAGTGAGGGGTAGGACACTAGAGACCTGTCAGTGAGGGGGTAGGACTATATAGGTCTGTCAGTGAGGGGGTAGGACACTAGAGACCTGTCAGTGAGGGGGTAGGACTATATAGGTCTGTCAGTGAGGGGGTAGGACACTAGAGACCTGTCAGTGAGGGGGTAGGACTATATAGGTCTGTCAGTGAGGGGGTAGGACACTAGAGACCTGTCAGTGAGGGGGTAGGACACTAGAGACCTGTCAGTGAGGGTAGGGTAGGAGGCTGCAGACCTCAGAGTAAAAGGAGGGCCATACCTCGTTGAATGCGGCCAACACACCGGCCTTTTGGCTGGACAGACCGTAGCGGCGCTCGATGGTGGAGATGGAGCTCTTCATGTAACCGGAGACCAACAGCTGAGCCAACTGTAGAGCACTGTGGCAGAAGACGAAGAACTGGACCGGACAAAGACAGGACAAAGGCCGGACAAAGACCGGACAAAGACAGGACAAAGACAGGACAAAGACCGGACAAAGACCGGACAAAGACCGGACAAAGACCGGACAAAGACAGGACAAAGACAGGACAAAGACCGGACAAAGACAGGACAAAGACAGGACAAAGACAGGACAAAGACAGGACAAAGACAGGACAAAGACCGGACAAAGACAGGACAAAGGCCGGACAAAGGCCGGACAAAGACCGGACAAAGGCCGGACAAAGGCCGGACAAAGGCCGGACAAAGGCCGGACAAAGGCCGGACAAAGGCCGGACAAAGGCCGGACAAAGGCAGGACAAAGGCCGGACAAAGGCCGGACAAAGGCCGGACAAAGACCGGACAAAGACCGGACAAAGACCGGACATAAAAGAAAATGAACAATAAGACACAACAGAAAAACACAGGGAACATGGTTTTAAAAAAATATACATGGCAGGCCTCTTCAGGAGAATAAATCCATCTTAAACCTTATTAAATCCTGCTGAAACTTGTTTAAATCCAAGTAAAACCTGTTCAAATCTGAATAAAACAGTGCATTGTGGGGAGCTGGGTCAGACCTTGATGTTCCTGAAGAGGCTCCTGCTTGGGGTCAAAGTTGAGCGGAGGTCAGAGGCGGCCATCTTTACTTCTTTGCAGCTGCTTCAGTGCCTCATCAACAACTGCTTTAAATTATATCTAAGTTTTACAAAACGACAGAACATGGAAGCCAATCAACATCAAGAGACGATAATGTGATGTAAAAACAGTAGTCATTAAAAAATAAAGTCAGAGGAAACATATAGACCATGTTTAAAACCTGCTCAGATCTGACACTGTTTAAATTTAAAGTAAAACAATGGCTTAAATCCAGTCAAGTCTGTGAACTCTAGAGCCAGTTTTCTGTTCTAATGTAAATACTCTATTACACTCACTGTGTTCTAATGTAAATACTCTATTACACTCAATGTGTTCTAATGAAGATACTCTATTACACTCAATGTGTTCTAATGTAAATACTCTATTACACTCACTGTGTTCTAATGTAAATACACTATTACACTCAAAGTGTTCTAATGTAAATACTCTATTACACTCAAAGTGTTCTAATGTAAATACTCTATTACACTCACTGTGTTCTAATGTAAATACACTATTACACTCACTGTGTTCTAATGTAAATACACTATTACACTCACTGTGTTCTAATGTAAATACTCTATTACACTCAAAGTGTTCTAATGTAAATACACTATTACACTCAAAGTGTTCTAATGTAAATACTCTATTACACTCAAAGTGTTCTAATGTAAATACTCTATTACACTCAAAGTGTTCTAATGTAAATACTCTATTACACTCAAAGTGTTCTAATGTAAATACTCTATTACACTCAAAGTGTTCTAATGTAAATACTCTATTACACTCACTGTGTTCTAATGTAAATACTCTATTACACTCACTGTTCTAATGTAAATACTCTATTACACTCACTGTTCTAATGTAAATACTCTATTACACTCACTGTTCTAATGTAAATACTCTATTACACTCACTGTGTGTTCTAATGTAAATACTCTATTACACTCAATGTGTTCTAATGTAAATACTCTATTAAACTCACTGTTCTAATGTAAATACTCTATTACACTCACTGTTCTAATGTAAATACTCTATTACACTCAAAGTGTTCTAATGTAAATACTCTATTACACTCAATGTGTTCTAATGTAAATACTCTATTACACTCAATGTGTTCTAATGTAAATACTCTATTACACTCACTGTGTGTTCTAATGTAAATACTCTATTACACTCACTGTGTTCTAATGTAAATACACTATTACACTCAATGTGTTCTAATGTAAATACTCTATTACACTCAATGTGTTCTAATGTAAATACTCTATTACACTCAATGTGTGTTCTAATGTAAATACTCTATTACACTCACTTTCTTCTAATGTAAATACTCTATTACACTCAATGTGTTCTAATGTAAATACTCTATTACACTCAATGTGTTCTAATGTAAATACTCTATTACACTCAATGTGTGTTCTAATGTAAATACTCTATTACACTCACTGTGTTCTAATGTAAATACTCTATTACACTCAATGTGTTCTAATGTAAATACTCTACATTAGAACACATTGAGTGTAATAAATACTCTATTACACTCACTGTGTGTTCTAATGTAAATACTCTATTACACTCACTGTGTTCTAATGTAAATACTCTATTACACTCACTGTGTTCTAATGTAAATACTCTATTACACGCACTGTGTTCTAATGTAAATACTCTATTACACTCACTGTGTTCTAATGTAAATACTCTATTACACTCAATGTGTTCTAATGTAAATACTCTATTACACTCACTGTGTTCTAATGTAAATACTCTATTACACTCACTGTGTGTTCTAATGTAAATACTCTATTACACGCACTGTGTTCTAATGTAAATACTCTATTACACTCACTTTCTTCTAATGTAAATACTCTATTACACTCAATGTGTTCTAATGTAAATACTCTATTACACTCACTGTATTACACTCAATGTGTTCTAATGTAAATACTCTATTACACTCACTGTTCTAATGTAAATACTCTATTACACTCAATGTGTTCTAATGTAAATACTCTATTACACTCAATGTGTTCTAATGTAAATACTCTATTACACTCAATGTGTTCTAATGTAAATACACTATTACACTCACTGTGTTCTAATGTAAATACTCTATTACACTCACTGTGTGTTCTAATGTAAATACTCTATTACACTCACTGTGTTCTAATGTAAATACTCTATTACACGCACTGTGTTCTAATGTAAATACTCTATTACACTCACTGTGTTCTAATGTAAATACTCTATTACACTCAATGTGTTCTAATGTAAATACTCTATTACACTCACTGTGTTCTAATGTAAATACTCTATTACACTCAATGTGTTCTAATGTAAATACTCTATTACACTCACTGTGTTCTAATGTAAATACTCTATTACACTCACTGTGTGTTCTAATGTAAATACTCTATTACACGCACTGTGTTCTAATGTAAATACTCTATTACACTCAATGTGTTCTAATGTAAATACTCTATTACACGCACTGTGTTCTAATGTAAATACTCTATTACACTCAATGTGTTCTAATGTAAATACTCTATTACACTCAATGTGTTCTAATGTAAATACTCTATTACACTCACTGTGTTCTAATGTAAATACTCTATTACACTCAATGTGTTCTAATGTAAATACTCTATTACACTCACTGTGTTCTAATGTAAATACTCTATTACACTCACTGTGTGTTCTAATGTAAATACTCTATTACACGCACTGTGTTCTAATGTAAATACTCTATTACACTCAATGTGTTCTAATGTAAATACTCTATTACACTCACTGTGTTCTAATGTAAATACTCTATTACACTCAATGTGTTCTAATGTAAATACTCTATTACACTCAATGTGTTCTAATGTAAATACTCTATTACACTCACTGTTCTAATGTAAATACTCTATTACACTCAATGTGTTCTAATGTAAATACTCTATTACACTCAATGTGTTCTAATGTAAATACACTATTACACTCACTGTGTTCTAATGTAAATACTCTATTACACTCACTGTGTGTTCTAATGTAAATACTCTATTACACTCACTGTGTTCTAATGTAAATACTCTATTACACGCACTGTGTTCTAATGTAAATACTCTATTACACTCACTGTGTTCTAATGTAAATACTCTATTACACTCACTGTGTTCTAATGTAAATACTCTATTACACTCAATGTGTTCTAATGTAAATACTCTATTACACTCAATGTGTTCTAATGTAAATACTCTATTACACTCAATGTGTTGTTTCTCTGTTTGTCTCAGTCTGTTGTGTGTTAGCAACAAAGTCTGCATTTGCTCTGTTCAAATCCAACTAAAACCAGTTCAAATCCATCTAAAACCTGTTCAAATCCAACTAAAACCAGTTCAAATCCATCTAAAACCTGTTCAAATCCAACTAAAACCAGTTCAAATCCATCTAAAACCTGTTCAAATCCAACTAAAACCTGTTCAAATCCAACTAAACCTGTTCAAATCCAACTAAACCTGTTCAAATCCAACTAAAACTGTTCAAATCCATCTAAATCCATCTAAAACCTGTTCAAATCCAACTAAAACCAGTTCAAATCCATCTAAAACCTGTTCAAATCCAACTAAAACCTGTTCAAATCCAACTAAAACCTGTTCTAAATCCATCTGATGTTGTTCATAACTTACAGTGAAAGACATCAGAGGTTGACCCTCCGTCACAACCTCAGATCCACATTTTCATGCTTCACCCTCTCCTCTTCCTCAAACCCTCCCCTGTCGACTCTCGACTGCTCGACCCTCACTGCCCCCCTTCGTCATTAATAATATTCAGTCTTCTTTAACCTAGATCACTGTTACTCCCATTCTCAAAATCCTGGCTTAGATCCCAACAATCTCAATAACCTTTGCCACACTTTAAATCTAGCCTCCATCTCATTAATAACAATCTGTTTGCCCCCTCCACAGCCCTGCAACAGCACTCCTAAACACCACCAATGAGCTCCTCGTGACAGCTGACTCCAACCACTGTCGGTCTGCTTCACTTCTCTCACTGACCACACGTTCTTCAACTTACAACACAGTTCCTCTCTCTGCCCCAGGGCTGCCCCCGGTGTGCCCCAGGTGTGCCCCCGGTGTGCCCCAGGGCTGCCCCCGGTGTGCCCCAGGTGTGCCCCCGGTGTGCCCCCGGTGTGCCCCCGGTGTGCCCCAGGGCTGCCCCCGGTGTGCCCCAGGTGTGCCCCAGGGCTGCCCCAAGTGTGCCCCAGGTGTGCCCCCGGTGTGCCCCAAGTGTGCCCCAGGTGTGCCCCAGGTGTGCCCCAGGGCTGCCCCCGGTGTGCCCCCGGTGTGCCCCCGGTGTGCCCCAGGGCTGCCCCCGGTGTGCCCCAGGTGTGCCCCAGGGCTGCCCCAAGTGTGCCCCAGGTGTGCCCCCGGTGTGCCCCAAGTGTGCCCCAGGTGTGCCCCAGGTGTGCCCCAGGGCTGCCCCCGGTGTGCCCCAGGTGTGCCCCCGGTGTGCCCCCGGTGTGCCCCAGGGCTGCCCCCGGTGTGCCCCAGGTGTGCCCCAGGGCTGCCCCAAGTGTGCCCCAGGTGTGCCCCCGGTGTGCCCCAAGTGTGCCCCAGGTGTGCCCCAGGTGTGCCCCAGGGCTGCCCCCGGTGTGCCCCAGGTGTGCCCCAGGTGTGCCCCCGGTGTGCCCCCGGTGTGCCCCCGGTGTGCCCCAGGTGTGCCCCAGGTGTGCCCCCGGTGTGCCCCCGGTGTGCCCCCGATGTGCCCCAGGGCAGAGAACAGTTCTCTCTCACACTCGTCTTGTTACCCAAAGGTTGGTGGTTTGAATTCCGCTCTCAGGGGCACTGCTCTAGGGACTGCCCCAGGGGTGGATGGGGTGGATGGGGTGAATGGAAGCGGGATTTAAAGCACTATTTAAATACAGCCCTTTACCACAATCAACCACTTACAACCACGTTCACAGAGGAACCATAAACAGGACTAAATCCTGGACTAAACCAGGTTTAAAACTCACTGATTATGGACAGCCTTAGTGTGGCCTGACGCTCACAGACGTCCAACCAATCTGAATTCTCCACATTCCTGTGTTTTCCACAGAAATACAGCTCTGACTCTGCAGCTCCAGATAAAAAAAGGAAAGACCAGGTTTACAACGTGTTTAGACCTGGTTTAGAACGTGTTTAGACCTGGTTTAGAACGGGTTTAGACCTGGTTTAGAACGGGTTTAGACCTGGTTTAGAACGGGTTTTGACCTGGTTTAGTTTAAAGCTAAGTGAAAGACTGTGGCAGACTCACAGTGAAGCTGATCCAGCCCTGGTCTGGTCCTGGTCCTGGTCCTGGCTGTGGTCTAGTCCAGGTTTCAGTTCTTGTGTGGTTTCTGCTTGTGCAGCAAGTTAGAAAAGGAGGGATCAAGAGAAGGAGGGATCAAGAGAAGGAGGGATCAAGAGATAATTCTGAGGAAAACAACAGGAAAAGACACAATCAAGACCGAGGTTCAGTCCTGGTTTAGTCCTGGTTTAGTCCTGGTTTAGACCTGGTTTAGAACTGGTTTAGTCCTCGTTTAGACCTGGTTAAGTCCTTGTTTAGACCAGGTTTAGTCCTGGTTTAGATCTGGTTTAGAGCAGGTTTAGTTTTGGTTTGTATTATCGACTGCGGTGGCGCCCTCTTGTGGCTGAAAGCACGTAAAGGGCCGAGGGCATTTATATTGTCTTTAACATAATTCAGATTCCAAAAGCCAGTGCTGAAATAAACTGGTCTTTAGTATATTCTGCTGACCTCATTCTTTGGACACATAACTGAACGTAGACCTGTCCATCTGCAGCAGCCCCAGATCCTGGCCCGCATCAGTCTGGAACAGGTCTGGACTCATCAGACCACATGACTTCCATTGCTTCAGTACACAGTCTTTATGCTCTTGAGCAATCTGTAGCCTTCTTTCCAGTGAGCCTCACTGACACAAGGTTTTCTTAAGGCTCCACAGGTGTTTAGTCCCAGTCTTTCGAGTTCCCTTCACTTTTAAACACAGCGTTCTACTGTGGCTTTTTTACCAAACCTTTATCTTTCGAGATGTCTGTGAAGGTTCTCAGTCATCCAGGTCGTCCTGACGAAAAGGTAAAAGCATCTGGACTCAGTTTTCAAGAGACTTTATCAGTTCTGAGATCAACTGTAAGAGAGCTGAGCTTTATCTCGAGAGGGAGGGGCTTAACCTGAAACTAACTCTGATTGGACCAGACTGTTCTGGTCTCAGTGTCATTAGCTCTGAAACAACAGTGACTCCTGATGTGAGTCGTTAAAGGCTCAGGAGAGTTGATAGTGACACTGCTCCATTCAGGTGTTGTTGAAATGACCAGAGTTAGTTTCAGGTTAAGCCCCTCCCTCTCGAGATAAAGCTCAGCTCTCTTACAGTTCTCTTGAAAACTGAGTCCAGATGCTTTTGCTTTAACCTTTTCTTCAGACATCTTTCAAAAGTTTTGTCCGACCACATCAAAGATAATAGTTCGCCAAATTCTTTCAGTTTTTAATTATGCGTTGGACAGTTCTTAACCGTTTTCAGAATTTCCTGAGATGTTTTCTGTGCTTAATGCCAATAATGTAACTCTTCTGAAACAGATGAACATCTTTTCCACGAGCACAGAATGTGTCTTTGACATGGCTTCATACTTTCTTCAAATGTTCATAAAAAATATCTGAATAAAACACCAGCCGAGGCTCGTGCTTCAGCTCAGGTTTAATCCTGTTAAACATCTACTCTGAAGACTGACTCAAGCTTTACAAAAACAAAAACCTTCTCAGTCTAATTTCTCTGAAGAGACCTAACCTTTTTTCCTCAGAACAGAAAGTGTGAAGGGGACTCGACTTCTTCGATGAAAAGAACGTAAAGTCACACTTTAGTTTTACACATGGACTTTAATGCACGTTCCAGACATTTACATTTATTCAGATTCTTCACAAACAAAAGGAAAAAGCAATTATACTTTCAAACAAAGTCAAGTCAAATAAATAGTTCACCAATCAGGACGCAGCACTGGGCCCTCGACCAATCAGGACGCAGCACAGGCCACTGACGAGACAGGAGATCAAAAAGGGTTTTAAGTGGATTTGAACAGGTTTTCTTTTTGTTTTATGTTTGGATCTGTGTCTGAGACCAAAGCTCATCTCCGGGGCCTGTGCTGCGGTGTCAGGAGGTCAGGGGTCAGAGGTCAGGAGCCCTCTATGTGACCATATACTCCTGGCGCTTGTTGAGTCGGACCTGGCACAGCGACACGGCTCCAACAGCGACGTAGATCCCCGCCGCGATGAAGCAGTTCACCGCCACCTGAGTGTAGAGGTTATAGATGTTCTGAGGAGGGTTCTTACTGCGGAGACACAAAAGACCGGGTTCAGTTCACGTTACTGCTCCACGTCAGAAAACAGAGCTCGGAACATAAGTGTGAAGGGGACTCACTCTTCTCGGATGTCTGTTTCGTTGAAAGGGATGTCCTCGATAAGAATGGCAGACTTGGCGCTGAAGAAGATTCCCAACATGGCCTTTGATCAAAACAGAGACACATTTGTATTACCCGCTAATAATTCTAACACTGCCTCAATAACCAGCTCTAGATCAGGTTTTAGTTGGATTTGAACAGAAATAATACCTATAAAATTCTCTATAAAGTCATTATTCCTGTTAAAACACTATATTTCCTCTTCTTTATTAAAAGATCTTCCTCTTTGCCTCACTTCCTTTTCCAAAACCAAACTGTCACGTGAAAAGGTCACATGATTCATTTAATTTGCTTTTTTATGTTTTTTGTATGATTTGTAACTAAATGCCACTGCTTTTGACATTTTTAAGTAAAATCAAATAAGAAATAAACACATAATACATCTTTTTCGCCGTTATAAACCTGATACGAAGCTTAAACAGTGAATAAGACGCCGTTGTTTTGTCATTAATAGACATTTACCGCAAATAGATTTTTAAAATACAGACGATATTACGGCTCTTTTGAATAATGGCCTTCTCAGGCTCCGTCTACTTCCAAGAAAAACGCCTTTAATCAGGTTTTACATCATTTTAATACGAAGAATCATCAAATACATTTGAGTTTAAACAGCTTAAATTTAATGTTATTCTTAAGATTTAAGGTTGATACGTGAGAAATTCGACGTTAGATGCCATGTCAGGCCAGGTAATAGTCGGTGGATCTTACCAGCATTATAACGCCCCAGATGCTGATAACGATCCCACAGGCGGCCATCTTAGGCCCGCAGAACAACAACGACGGCATGTTTTTATCCGGAGGCTTCGTTCAACACGGTTCTGGGCTGATGTTTTAATTTAAAAAGCCAAAAATGTCCCTGAAAGACGGGAAAGGGGACGACGGTCTGCTGAGCTCGCTGTCAGCTGACCGTGTTCGGAGACAAACGACCAATAGGAACGCGTAGCTCTCAAGACCCGCCTACTTTGTGTTATTAGCCAATCGACACGCGACGTTGAATGAAGTTCTCTTCTTCGTGTAGCATCGTGGCTAAATATTATCAGTATTTACATATTAACGTGACAAATAAACGTTTTTTAACTGGACAGTAACGCCGCACCCTTGCTCTAAGAATTTAATTATATTATATTTTCATTTTCTGTCTAAATGGAAGCCCGTTACAGCTAACGTTACAGAAGCTAACTGTGGCTAACTGTTGGATTCATTGTTTTCACCAAATCGTTCACTTTTTTGGGAAAAATAATTGTACGACCCTTCACCGGGATGACTTCTGCCTCTGCTAAGGTGAGTTTAAGACGGCTGCTAAACCTGAAATAACGGGGTTTGGGTCAGAAACAACACTGTATTTGTGTCTAACGTTAGATCCAGTCGCAATATGAACCGGAAACACAAAGACAGACTCAGTTTCTTAGGATTTCGTGATTACGCGCTCCTCTGATGGGTCTTTGACTCTGTGTTGGAATTAACATAAGACTCCGTGTTTCTTTAGAATTAGGAAGTTGATAAACTCTGCAAATATAAAATCTATATGATCACATTATTTACTCCTGTTTTAGATTAAGATGAGTTTTTGATCAGACCCTTAACTAATCCTGGTTTAGTTGCGGTTAAGACCTAGTTTAAGACCTAGACCTGGTTTAGACCAAGTTTAATCCTGGTTTAAGGCAATAATAATTCTTATTCCAAAAAAAACCTTGTCCAAATGTAAACAATGACCTTTGACCAGTGGCTCTAACGTCTCCTCCCCTCCTCTCTTCGTCTCCTCCCCTCTTCTCCTCCTCTCCTCGTTTCCTCCCCTCCTCTCCTCGTCTCCTCCCCTCCTCTCCTCGTCTCCTCTCCTCCTCGTCTCCTCCCCTTCTCTCATCCTCTCCTCTCCTTCTCTCCTCGTCTCCTCCCTTCTTCTCCTCCCCTCCTCTAATCCTCTCCTCTCCTTCTCTCCTCGTCTCCTCCCCTCTTCTCCTCCCCTCCTCTCATCCTCTCTTCTCCTCCTCTCCTCGTCTCCTTCCCTCCTCTCCTCGTTTCCTCCCCTCCTTTCCTCGTCTCCTCCCCTCCTCTCCTCGTCTCCTCTCCTCCCCATATCTCCTTGTCTCCTCCTCTCCTCGTTTCCTCCCCTCCTCTCCTCGTCTCCTCTCCTCCTCTCCTCGTCTCCTCTCCTCTTCGTCTCCTCCCCTCCTCTCCTCGTCTCCTCCCCTCCTCTCCTCCTCTCCTCGTCTCCTCCCCTCCTCTCCTCTCCTCTCTTCTCCTCGTCTCCTCTCCTCTCCTCCTCTCCTCGTCTCCTCTCCTCCTCTCCTCCTCTCCTCCCCTCTTCTCCTCGTGTCCTCCCCTCCTTACCTCGTCTCCTCCCCTCCTCTCCTCATCTCATCTCCTCTCCTCCTCTCCTTCTCTCATCGTCTCCTCCTCGTCCCCTCCTCCTCTCCTCTCTTTCTCTCATCGTCTCCTCCTCGTCCCCTCCTCGCCTCCTCCTCCCCTCCTCCTCGTCTCCTCTCCTCCCCATATCTCCTTGTCTCCTCCTCTCCTCGTTTCCTCCCCTCCTCTCCTCGTTTCCTCCCCTCCTCTCCTCGTCTCCTCCCCTCCTCTCCTCTTCTCCTCCCCTCCTCTGCCCTACCCTCCTCTCCTCCCCTCCTCTCCTCTCTTCTCCTCGTCTCCTCTCCTCCTCGCCTCCTCTCCTCCCCTCTTCTCCTCGTGTCCTCCCCTCCTTACCTCGTCTCCTCTCCTCATCTCCTCTCCTCCTCTCCTCTCCTTTTCTCATCGTCTCCTCCTCGTCCCCTCCTCCTCTCCTCTCCTTGTCTCATCGTCTCCTTCTCGTCTCCTCTCCTCGTTTCCTCCCCTCCTCTCCTCGTTTCCTCCCCTCCTCTCCTCGTTTCCTCCCCTCCTCTCCTCGTCTCCTCTCCTCCTCGCCTCCTCTCCTCCCCTCTTCTCCTCGTGTCCTCCTCTCCTCATCTCCTCTCCTTCTCTCATCGTCTCCTCCTCGTCCCCTCCTCCTCTCCTTCTCTCATCGTCTCCTCCTCGTCTCCTCTCCTCATCTCCTCTCCTCCTCTCCTCTCCTTCTCTCATCGTCTCCTCCTCGTCCCCTCCTCCTCTCCTCTCCTTGTCTCATCGTCTCCTCCTCGTCTCCTCTCCTCGTTTCCTCCCCTCCTCTCCTCGTTTCCTCCCCTCCTCTCCTCGTTTCCTCCCCTCCTCTGCCCTACCCTCCTCTCCTCCCCTCCTCTCCTCTCTTCTCCTCGTCTCCTCTCCTCCCCTCCTCTCCTCGTGTCCTCCCCTCCTTACCTCGTCTCCTCCTCCTCTCCTCATCTCATCTCCTCTCCTCCTCTCCTCCCCATATCTCCTTGTCTCCTCCTCTCCTCGTTTCCTCCCCTCCTCTCCTCGTTTCCTCCCCTCCTCTCCTCGTCTCCTCTCCTCTTCGTCTCCTCCCCTCCTCTCCTCGTCTCCTCCCCTCCTCTGCCCTACCCTCCTCTCCTCGTCTCCTCCCCTCCTCTCCTCTCCTCTCTTCTCCTCGTCTCCTCTTCTCTCCTCCTCTCCTCGTCTCCTCTCCTCCTCTCCTCCCCTCTTCTCCTCGTGTCCTCCCCTCCTTACCTCGTCTCCTCCCCTCCTCTCCTCATCTCATCTCCTCTCCTCCTCTCCTTCTCTCATCGTCTCCTCCTCGTCCCCTCCTCCTCTCCTCTCTTTCTCTCATCGTCTCCTCCTCGTCCCCTCCTCCTCTCCTCTCCTTGTCTCATCGTCTCCTCCTCGTCCCCTCCTCGTCACTCCCCTCCTCTCCTCGTCTCCTCTCCTCCCCATATCTCCTTGTCTCCTCCTCTCCTCGTTTCCTCCCCTCCTCTCCTCGTCTCCTCCCCTCCTCTCCTCTTCTCCTCGTCTCCTCCCCTCCTCTGCCCTACCCTCCTCTCCTCCTCTCCTCGTCTCCTCCCCTCCTCTCCTCTCCTCTCTTCTCCTCCCCTCCTCTCCTCGTCTCCTCTCCTCCTCTCCTCCCCTCTTCTCCTCGTGTCCTCCCCTCCTTACCTCGTCTCCTCTCCTCATCTCCTCTCCTCCTCTCCTCTCCTTCTCTCATCGTCTCCTCCTCGTCCCCTCCTCCTCTCCTCTCCTTCTCTCATCGTCTCCTCCTCGTCCCCTCCTCCTCTCCTCTCCTTGTCTCATCGTCTCCTCCTCGTCTCCTCCTCGTCTCCTCTCCTCGTTTCCTCCCCTCCTCTCCTCGTTTCCTCCCCTCCTCTCCTCGTTTCCTCCCATCCTCTCCTCGTCTCCTCTCCTCCTCGCCTCCTCTCCTCCCCTCTTCTCCTCGTGTTCTCCTCTCCTCATCTCCCCTCCTCTCATCCTCTCCTCTCCTTCTCTCATCGTCTCCTCCTCGTCTCCTCTCCTCATCTCCTCTCCTCCTCTCCTCTCCTTCTCTCATCGTCTCCTCCTCGTCCCCTCCTCCTCTCCTCTCCTTCTCTCATCGTCTCCTCCTCGTCCCCTCCTCCTCTCCTCTCCTTGTCTCATCGTCTCCTCCTCGTCTCCTCTCCTCGTTTCCTCCCCTCCTCTCCTCGTTTCCTCCCCTCTTCTCCTCGTCTCCTCCCCTCCTCTCCTCGTCTCCTCCCCTCCTCTGCCCTACCCTCCTCTCCTCTCTTCTCCTCGTCTCCTCTCCTCCCCTCCTCTCCTCGTCTCCTCGCCTCCTCTCCTCACCTCTTCTCCTCGTGTCCTCCCCTCCTTACCTCGTCTCCTCCCCTCCTCTCCTCATCTCATCTCCTCTCCTCCTCTCCTTCTCTCATCGTCTCCTCCTCCTCCCCTCCTCCTCTCCTCTCCTTGTCTCATCGTCTCCTCCTCGTCTCCTCTCCTCTTCTCCTCCCCTCCTATTCTCGTCTCCTTCAGGTGGGGGAGATCTTCTCTGCAGCAGGAGCAGCCTTCTCTAAACTTGGAGAACTGACGATGCAGCTGCACCCGGTGTCAGACTCCAGTCCTGCAGGGTCAGTCCTACAAAGACCAGACCGGGACCAGGCTAGGACCAGGACCAGAGCCATAAACATGTGTTTTATTTTGTCCCAGAGCCAAATGGACGGAGACAGAGATTGAAATGCTGCGTTTAGCCGTGCGTCGATTTGGAGACGACCTCAACGACATCAGCAGCGTCATTAAAGAGAGGACTGTGTGAGTGTGCTGCCAGATTTGCTTCAGTGTCTGTCACTCCTTGTCCTCTGGGACCTCACTTCCTGTCTTGTGTGACTTCACTTCCTGTGCAGGGCTCAGATTAAGAGCACGGTGAAAAGGAAGCTGTACGAGGACAGCCGAGTGCCCATCTCCTCCGAGTCGCCAAAGAAGGCCGTGAAGAAGAGTGCCGTCTCCATGGCAACAACTGTTTCAACAGCAACGCCTGTAACCGTGGTGACGGCCCCGGCCCCACCAATGATGTCCGTGCAGACAGCGCAGGTTGTCGTGGCAACGGGGATTCAGGGCGGAGCCACGCTGGCCCAACCTCCAATGAAGAAACAGAAGACCGCAGGTGGGACTTAGTCCTGGTTTTGACTTGGTTTAGTCCTGGTTTTGACCTGGTTTTGACTTGGTTTAGACCTGGTTTAGACCTGATTCAAGCTGGTCTAACTCCGGTCTTGTGTGTTTCAGATGTGACCTTATCTGCTCTGAATGACTCAGATGTGAACTCTGACCTGGTCGACATCGAGGGACTGGACTCCACCAAGAAACTCAACTTTGACCAAGGTATGGTCAATAAAAATCACCTGGCAGTTGTTGTGGAGGCTAAAACTCGGGTCTGGGTGGAGTTTGGTGAGGCCATGGAGAAGGACTATCGGTCGGCCTCGAAGAAATTCTGGCAAATTGTCCGGCGCCTCAGGAGGGGGAAGCAGTGCCCTGCCAACACTGTTTACAGTGGAAGTAGGAATCTGCTAACTTCAACTGGAGACATTGTTGGACGGTGGAAGGAAAACTTCAAGGATCTCCTCAACCCCACCAACATGTCTTCCACTGAGAAAGCAGAGGCTGAGGGCTCAGAGGTGGACTCGTCCATCACTCAGGCTGAAGTCACTGAGGTAGTTGTGTAGCTCCTCGGTGGCAAGGCACCGGGGCTGAGATACGCGTCTCTGGATGTTGTGGGGCTGTCTTGGTTGACGGATCGGTGCAGCTTCTGCAGTGATGCGGTCGATGTACCGATCTGTCGTGGTGAAGAAGGAGCTGAGCTGTAAGGCAAAGCTCTCGATTTACCAGTCGATCTACGTTCCTACTCTCACCTATGGTCATGAGCTTTGGGTCATGACTAAAAGGACAAGATCCCGGATACAGGCGGCCGAAATGAGCTTTCTCCACAGAGTGGCGGGGCGCTCCCTTAGAGATAAGGTGAGGAGCTCGGTCACTCGGGAGGAGCTCAAAGTAGAGCCGCTGCTCCTCCACATCTAGAGGAGCAGCTGAGGTGGCTCGGGCATCTGTTTCGGATGCCTCCTGGACGCCTCCATAGGGAGGTGTTCCGGGCATGTCCCACCGGGAGGAGAACTTGAGGAAGACCTAGGACACGCTGGAGGGACTATGTTTTTCGGCTCGCCTGGGAACGCCTCGGTATCCCACCCGGAAGAGCTGGAGGAAGTGTCTGGGGAGGAGGAAGTCTGAGCGTCTCTGCTTAGACTGCTGCCCCCGCGACCCGGCCCCGGATAAGCGGTAGAAGATGGATGGATGGCAGTCGCAGGGTTAACACGTGTAACATGTTTGCCCTTTGTTGGCCCGTTTTTCATTCGTTGTTGACTCGTTGTTCATTCGTTGTTGGCCCGTTCGTTCGTTGTTGGCCCGTTGGTTTGTTCGTTGTTGGCCCGTTGTTCGTTCGTTGTTGGCCCGTTGTTCGTTCGTTGTTGGCCCGTTGTTCGTTCGTTGTTGGCCCGTTGTTCGTTCGTTGTTGGCCCCTTCGTTCGTTCGTTGTTGGCCCATTGGTTGATCGTTGTTGGCCCGTTGTTCGTTCGTTGTTGGCCCGCCGCTCGCTCGCTCGCTGTTGGCCCGCTGTTCGCTCGCTGTTGGCCCGCTGTTCGCTCGTTGTTGGCCCGCTGTTCGCTTGTTGCTGGCCCGTTGTTCGCTCGCTGTTGGCCCGCCGCTCGCTCGCTGTTGGCCCGCTCGCTCGCTCGCTGTTGGCCCGCTGTTCGCTCGCTGTTGGCCCGCTCGCTCGCTCGTTGTTGGCCCGCTCGCTCGCTCGCTGTTGGCCCGTTGTTCGTTCGTTGTTGGCCCGTTCGTTCGTTCGTTGTTGGCCCGTTCGTTCGTTCGTTGTTGGCCCGTTCGTTCGTTCGTTGTTGGCCCGTTGTTCCTTCGTTGTTGGCCCGTTGTTCCTTCGTTGTTGGCCCGTTGTTCCTTCGTTGTTGGCCCGTTCGTTCGTTCGTTGTTGGCCCGTTGGTTGGTCGTTGTTGGCCCGTTGTTCGTTCGTTGTTGGCCCGTTGTTCGTTCGTTGTTGGCCCGTTGTTCGTTCGTTGTTGGCCAGTTGTTCGTTCGTTGTTGGCCCGTTGTTCGTTCGTTGTTGGCCCGTTGGTTGGTCGTTGTTGGCCCGTTGTTCGTTCGTTGTTGGCCCGTTGTTCGTTCGTTGTTGGCCCGTTGGTTGGTCGTTGTTGGCCCCTTCGTTCGTTCGTTGTTGGCCCCTTCGTTCGTTCGTTGTTGGCCCCTTCGTTCGTTCGTTGTTGGCCCGTTTGTTGGTCGTTGTTGGCCCGTTCGTTCGTTGTTGGCCCGTCGTTCGTTCGTTGTTGGCCCGTTCGTTCGTTCGCTGTTGGCCCGCTGTTCGCTCGCTGCTGGCCCGCTCGCTCGCTGTTGGCCCGCTCGTCCGCTCGCTGTTGGCCCGCTGGTTGGTCGTTGTTGGCCCGCTGTTCGCTCGCTTGTTGGCCCATTGTTCGCTCGCTGTTGGCCCTTGTTCGCTCGTTGTTGGCCCGCTCGCTCGCTCGCTGTTGGCCCGCTCGCTCGCTTGTTGGCCCGCTGTTCGCTCGCTGTTGGCCCCTTCGCTCGCTGTTGGCCCGCTTGTTCGCTCGCTGTTGGCCCGCTCGCTCGCTGTTGGCCCGTTCGCTCGCTGTTGGCCCTTGTTCGCTCGCTGTTGGCCCGCTCGCTCGCTCGTTGTTGGCCCGCTCGCTCGCTCGCTGCTGGCCCGCTGTTCGCTCGTTGTTGGCCCGCTCGCTCGCTCGCGTTGGCCCGCTGTTCGCTCGCTGTTGGCCCGCTGGTCGGTCGTTGTTGGCCCGTTGTTCGCTCGCTGTTGGCCCGCTCGCTCGCTCGCTGTTGGCCCGCTTCGCTCGCTCGTTGTTGGCCCGTTCGCTCGCTGTTGGCCCGCTGGTCGGCCGTTGTTGGCCCGTTGTTCGTTCGTTGTTGGCCCGTTGTTCGTTCGTTCGTTGTTGGCCCGTTGTTCGTTCGTTCGTTGTTGGCCCGTTGGTTGGTCGTTGTTGGCCCGTTCGTTCGTTCGTTGTTGGCCCGTTGGTTGGTCGTTGTTGGCCCGTTGGTTTGTACGTTGTTGGCCCGTTGGTTCGTTCGTTGTTGGCCCGTTGGTTCGTTCGTTGTTGGCCCGTTGTTCGTTCGTTGTTGGCCCGTTGTTCGTTCGTTTGTTGTTGGCCCGTTGTTCGCTCGCTGTTGGCCCGCCGCTCGCTCGCTGTTGGCCCGCTCGCTCGCTCGCTGTTGGCCCGCTGTTCGCTCGCTGTTGTTGGCCCGCTCGCTCGCTTGTTGGCCCGCTGTTCGCTCGCTGTTGGCCCGCTGTTCGCTCGCTGTTGTTGGCCCGTTGTTCGCTCGTTGTTGGCCCTTGTTCGCTCGCTGTTGGCCCGCTCGCTCGCTCGTTGCTGGCCCGCTCGCTCGCTGTTGGCCCGCTGTTCGCTCGCTGCTGGCCCGCTCGCTCGCTGTTGGCCCGCTCGCTCGCTCGTTGTTGGCCCGCTGTTCGCTCGCTTGTTGGCCCGCTGTTCGCTCGTTGTTGGCCCGTTGTTCGCTCGCTTGTTGGCCCGTTCGCTCGCTGTTGGCCCGCTCGCTCGCTCGCTGTTGGCCCGTTCGCTCGCTTGTTGGCCCGCTCGCTCGCTCGCTGTTGGCCCGCTCGCTCGCTCGCTGTTGGCCCGCTGTTCGCTCGCTGTTGGCCCGTTCGCTCGCTCGTTGTTGGCCCGCTCGCTCGCTCGCTTGTTGGCCCGCTCGCTCGCTCGCTTGGCCCGCTGTTCCTTCGCTGTTGGCCCGTTGTTCGTTCGCTGTTGGCCCGCTGTTCCTTCGTTGTTGGCCCGCTCGCTCGCTCGTTGTTGGCCCGCTCGCCCGCTCGCTGTTGGCCAGTTGTTCGCTCGTTGTTGGCCCGCTTGTTGGTCGTTGTTGGCCCGTGTTCGCTCGCTGTTGGCCCGCTGTTCGCTCGTTGTTGGCCAGTTGTTCGCTCGTTGTTGGCCCGTTGTTCGCTCGCTTGTTGGCCCGCTGGCTGGTCGCTGTTGGCCCGCTGTTCGCTCGTTGTTGGCCCGTTGTTCGTTCGCTGTTGGCCCGCTGTTCGCTCGCTGTTGTTGGCCCGCTCGCTCGTTGTTGGCCCCTTCGCTCGCTCGTTGTTGGCCCCTTCGCTCGCTCGCTTGTTGGCCCCTTCGCTCGCTCGTTGTTGGCCCGCTTGTTGGTCGTTGTTGGCCCGCTCGCTCGCTGTTGGCCCGCCGCTCGCTCGCTGTTGGCCCGCTCGCTCGCTCGCTGTTGGCCCGTTGTTCGCTCGCTGCTTGGCCCGCTCGCTCGCTTGTTGGCCCGCTCGTCCGCTCGCTTGTTGGCCCGCTGGTTGGTCGTTGTTGGCCCGCTGTTCGCTCGCTTGTTGGCCCATTGTTCGCTCGCTGTTGGCCCTTGTTCGCTCGTTGTTGGCCCGCTCGCTCGCTCGCTGTTGGCCCGCTCGCTCGCTTGTTGGCCCGCTGTTCGCTCGCTGTTGGCCCCTTCGCTCGCTGTTGGCCCGCTTGTTCGCTCGCTGTTGGCCCGCTCGCTCGCTGTTGGCCCGTTCGCTCGCTGTTGGCCCTTGTTCGCTCGCTGTTGGCCCGCTCGCTCGCTCGTTGTTGGCCCGCTCGCTCGCTCGCTGCTGGCCCGCTGTTCGTTCGTTGTTGGCCCGTTCGTTCGTTCGTTGTTGGCCCGTTCGTTCGTTCGTTGTTGGCCCGTTGGTTGGTCGTTGTTGGCCCGTTCGTTCGTTCGTTGTTGGCCCGTTCGTTCGTTCGTTGTTGGCCCGTTGGTTGGTCGTTGTTGGCCCGTTGTTTGAGGCGGAGGTCAGACTTGGGACCTTCTGTGTTGGTATCTTCTAGTGAAGCTGAATGTCTCTTCTTTAAAGCTCTCCCTGCACTCTTCACTGAACAGAGACCACACTGCTCTGTTTTTGGGGGTCTTCAGCGTGACACGTTTCTGACGGAGATTATTGCCAGGGTTTCATCCGCTATCGTCCAATCATAGTAGTGTCAGGTTAAGCCCCTCCCTCTGAGGGATATAAACTCAGTTAAACTCGTGGATGAGGACCTGATGAGGACCTCCTTCAAACCTACACCAGATGCCTTCTGTGAAACCTTTTCTTTATTTGAACCTAATGTATTTGTAATGTTATATTCTTGTACACAGAAGCCATAAGATACTTCATTTAATTTATTTTCCTGATTATATGTTTTTAATTTGAGTTGAATTACCACAGCTGCCGAAGAAAAAGAATGTTTCTGTTTTATTCCCATCTTTCTAAACTTTATATCCAGAGGCTACAGCAGCGCCCCACTCTGTCAGAAACCATGAACAATATTTATCTTCTTTCTTCTTGGAATTTTATCACAAAAACAAGACAAACATTGTTTTTTCATCTTGTGTTGATTTAAAAAAAAAAACAGGACTTTTATTTTGAAGTTGACTGTTTCCTGTTTCTCTCAGAGTCTCTGAATCTGGACTCAAGTCTCATCATGAACTCCAGTGACCTGCCTCTGCTCTCACGCTGACCTCTGACCCCTCGCCTGGACTAAACCTCCAAAGGGTTTTTTGGTTTCCTCTCGTCTCACGTTGGCGCTGGAGAAGACCATGTTTTTACTTTATCATTGATGTAGCTTCCCTCTGAACATCTGTCACATTAAAGTGTTAGTACAAAAGAAAAGAACTCATTTTTCCAGTTTATTAGATTTGTGTAAACCAGGTCCAACATTTAAAGGTCTGAGCCCCGCCCCTCTCTGACCTCTGACCTCTCTTTAACCCTAACCCTGAGTCTGAACATTCAGACAGTGTTCAGATATATATACAGCATTTATTGATGTTTTATACAATAACAACAAATGAATAATTCCAAGATCAAGCTAGTTTTTACAAATAAGGAATGAAACATGAACAAATAGTTTCATAAAAATAGTTTTCTGAAGATATACACATTTACAAAAAAAAAAAAAACTTTTTTTTTTGTTGTGCTGTAATTCCCTTTAACTCCGACCACAGCGCCCCCTGCTGCTCAGAGGCAGCTCTCACACAGAAACAACACGGTTCTGAAAACAAAATGTGTTTTTACTAAAGAGAACTACACCAACATGTGATTGTGTTTTTCAGATGTGTCCAGATTAAAAACATTACATTTGGACCAAAAAAAAAAAAAATTAAGAATTGATAAAGTCTCTTGGAATTAGAAACAAAACGTTTTCACCTTGAAAACTGAGTTGACTAATGCTTTTACTTTAACCTTTTTTTAAGTAATAATGTAATAATTATATTTTGGTCAGATTTTTGGCTTTTATTCAGGTGTTTGAAATGTAAAGTTTCTAAAGTGGTGTATTTTGGTACCATTTCCAATAATTTCACAGATAACATTAAAAACAGATCAACACTTTAAAAAAAATGCACACAGACCAGTTAGAGCTGTAACACTGCCGCCGGCCACTAGGGGGTGCTCCTATTAACTCAATTAAAATACAAGAATAAACTCAAAAGTTTTGAGGTTCAGCTGGATTTGAACAAGTTTTAGTTGGATCGCAACAGGTTTCAATTGGATTTGAACAGGTTTTAGAGTTACAGAGCCTTGTGGACACATTTTCAAATTGAACTTTTAATATTTATGAAGCTTTGGCAAATTCTGAATAAAATAAAAGCTCAAACATGATCAGACGTACATTTAATCTTAATTTAAGAGTAACAAAAAAGTGACCTTCTGAGACGTTTGTGCAGATTATAAAAAAGGCAAAACAAAACAAAAGATACAGAAAAGACCAGTTGAGTCCTGGACTAAACCAGGACTGTACTTAAAGCTAAGCTTAAAGCGGGAAAAGCAGCTGAATTTTACAGCAAACAAAGTTGTGCAAAAATTGCAGCAGAATTATTTTTATTTATTTTTTTAATGAGCGGCAGTAGCTCAGTGGGTAGAACGGTCGTCCTTCAACCGGAAGGTAGATGGTTCGATTCCCACTCTCCCCAGAGTCCTTGGGCAAGACACTTAACCCACCTTGCCTCCAGTGACTGTAACACTGGTAATTATAAGAATGTAAGTTGCTCTGGATAAAAGCGTTAGCTAAATGAATAAATGTAAAATATAAAAAATGGATCCAGAGACCGGGTTAGAGCAGTAACATCACCACCGAACACTAGGGGGTGCTCACATTAACTCACAATACAAGAATAAACACAAAGGTTTAAACAACACAACCGACTTGAAAAAGTTTTAGATTGATTATGGGCGCCTTGTCTTAAAGCTTCAGTTCAACCTCAAGTAACATTTGAATTTAGTTTGAATGAAACTCAATCAAAATGGCTGCCTCTTTTTGACGTATCATGTGACTCTTCTGTTATTGTCCGCTCTGAGTCGTGACTTTTAACACTGCCGTAAAAAATAGATAACGTTTATGGAAACAAGTCCATTTTTTGTTGAAAGGTCACTTAGATCATGTGACCAAGGCACAAACGATGAACTGAAGATACAAAACTGTACAAGATGTGCAAAGTCGGTCTAAAGTCCTGGTAAAACCAGACCGAGACAGTCTGTATTTACATATTCACACATTTACAATATTTACATAAAACACAGAACCAAAAAAGAACCAGGCCTTTTCTCCACAATTTAACAAACTATTTAAAACTAGAAAGAATTTTATTCAAATTTTAGATTTTGTGCTCAAAGAATGGACTGAATTAACAGGTTTAGCTGGATTTGAACAGGTTTTAGTTGGATTTTGACACAGGTTTTAGTTTATTTTATTGGATTTTTCTTTAGTAAAGCACTTTTTAAAATGGCTCATTCTCTGAATAAATTTGAATATTCTTGATGTAATTCCAGAAGTCCAACTCTGATTGGTTCGTTTAAACGGTGCTGCATCATGTGACTTTATAACAAACAAACCCAAAAAATACATCAGGTTTGAACCAATAAATGATTCATAGAAAAGCCTTGAAGAGTCAGCGGCTCTCACCGTCCAATGAGCATCCAGAAGAGGCGGGGCTTACAGGTGAGAGAGGGGTTTGGATGTTAAAGGGGGCGGGGCAAGTGCGGCGAGAAGGAGGTGAACGATGGGGACTGAGGAGCACTGAGCGGAGGAGAGTCGTCTGACGGCGGAGAAACACTGTCGAGACAGACACAAGTTACTCAGGCTTTAACTTTGAAAGGATCCCCTGCTGCTTCCTGCTCTTCAGGTGTTTCTCAGGTGTGTTCAGACCTGAGCGTGTAGCTGCTGCGGTGAGACGGCTCCATGACTCCTGCTACAAACAGCTTTTTGGGCGGACCGTCCGACTCCACTCCTCCTGAGACACAAACGGAAACCAACAAAAACTGTAAAGGTCGAATTACGACAAAAAAAAAAAAAACACTGAAACCATTTGTAATTTTGTTGCCAGCAGATGGCGCTCTCAAACAGACGCAGAGTCACAAGTGTTCGAAACTCACTGCTGAGCTACGCCGTGAATGTATTATTAAAACTGGATAAGATTCTCCAGGGGGCGCCACTGAGCTGTTAATCATAAGCATAATAATAATAATAATCTTAATAATAATCATAATAATAATCATAATAATCATAACAATAATAATAATAATAATAATTTGTCAGACTCTTAAACGATAGAGACCGTCCTGAACTGCTTCAGAAGAAACGTGCCTGAAAACAGTCGGTGCAACACTGACAGGAAACAAGGACAAAACCTCACCTTTTCTCTTGAGCGGAGCTAAAGGAGGCCACCTCACTGCACTCACCGCCGGTCTGCAGAGAGACAACAGGACTAGGACAGGTCTAGGACAGGACTAGAACAGGACTAGAACAGGACTAGAACAGGTCTAGGACAGGACTAGAACAGGACTAGAACAGGACTAGAACAGGTCTAGGACAGGACTAGAACAGGACTAGAACAGGTCTAGAACTGTCTAGAACAGGACTAGGACAGGACTAGGACAGGACTAGAACAGGTCTAGAACAGGACTAGAACAGGTCTAAGACAGGACTAGGACAGGTCTAAGACAGGACTAGGACAGGTCTAAGACAGGACTAGGACAGGTCTAGGACAGGACTAGGACAGGTCTAGAACAGGTCTAGAACAGGACTAGGACAGGACTAGAACAGGTCTAGAACAGGACTAGTACAGGACTAGTACAGGACTAGGACAGGACTAGGACAGGACTAGGGCTGTCTAGAACAGGACTAGTACAGGACTAGTACAGGACTAGAACAGGACTAGGACAGGTCTAGGACAGGACTAGGGCTGTCTAGAACAGGACTAGTACAGGACTAGGACAGGACTAGAACAGGACTAGAACAGGTCTAGAACAGGACTAGGACAGGACTAGGACAGGTCTAGGACAGGTCTAGGACAGGTCTAGGACAGGTCTAGGACAGGACTAGAACAGGACTAGGACAGGACTAGAACAGGTCTAGAACAGGACTAGAACAGGACTAGGACAGGACTAGAACAGGTCTAGGACAGGACTAGAACAGGTCTAGGACAGGTCTAGGACAGGTCTAGGACATGACTAGAACAGGTCTAAGACAGGACTAGGACAGGTCTAGAACAGGACTAGGACAGGACTAGGACAGGTCTAAAGCAGGTCTAAAGCAGGACTAAAACAGGTCTAAAGCAGGTCTAAAGCAGGACTAAACCAGGACTAAACCAGGACTAAAGCAGGTCTAAAGTAGGTCTAAACCAGGACTAAACCAGGACTAAAGCAGGTCTAAAGCAGGTCTAAAGCGGGTCTAAAGCAGGACTAAACCAGGACTAAACCAGGACTAAAGCAGGTCTAAAGTAGGTCTAAACCAGGACTAAACCAGGACTAAACCAGGACTAAACCAGGACTAAAGCAGGACTAAAGCAGGACTAAAGCAGGACTAAACCAGGACTAAAGCAGGACTAAAGCAGGTCTAAAGTAGGTCTAAAGCAGGACTAAAGCAGGACTAAACCAGGACTAAAGCAGGACTGGAGGATTTACCTGAATCTTCGTGTGGGACTGGGGGAGGAGTTTGGTGTGACGCCGCTGTCCTGAGACGGGCTCCACTGCAACAGCAAAGCATCATGGGAAAACAACATTTACAACAAGGAAGTGCACAGAGAGATTTAAAACTGTATCAGATCACTCCCTAAAGCCAACAAAAACCTGTTCAGGTCCAACAAAAACCTGTTCAGGTCCAACAAAAACCTGTTCAGGTCCAACAAAAACCTGTTTAGGTCAAACTAAAACCTGCTCAGGTCCAACTAAAACCTGTTCAGGTGAATCTAAAACCTGTCTTCTGCCTTTGATCGTCCCCCTCCCCAGACAGCTCCTCCGGGGGACACTGAGGGGGTCCTGGGTCTGGGCGGAGGCGGAGGCGGGGCGACATATGTATATTTAAGTTATGGGCGGAGCTTATATGGAAACATTGATATGAATAATGTTGACCCTAAGAGACTGATAGTTAGAGCCACTGTGTTTTTTTTTCTTCTGACGTTAGAAACTAATCGTCACAAAATGAACCACATAAAAACTCTATATTAAATATATAATATATAAATATATTAAATATATATTAAAGGCCTAATTAACCAAAGCTAGAGTCAGACAGGTTTGACCTGAAACCTATTGAAAAATATTTTTGATTTAATAATAGTCAGTTATGGATATGACGCTCACCTATTAAAGTTTCACTTTAATAAATACTAATTAAAGATATTTATAATACATTTTCAGATACAGGTATAGAAATATAAGAAAACACAAATAAAATTTACTTTGCTTTTAGTAAACTCTTATAAAACTTTCCCGCTCTGCCATGGACGCCAGTGCGTGGGGGTCAAAGGTCACATGGGGAGAGTCAAAGAGACACTAAACTCTTATTTTCTCTGATCAACAGAAGGCTCAGGAATAATTTAATATTCTGTAACTATATTATAATGGTTTATGATGATACCTTTGACAGCCTGTGTTTAAGGAATAAAACAACAGCAGCTCATTATCAAAGCTCACCTGTCCAGGTCTCCATGGTAACGGTCAGAGGGAGGCGCTTTTAGACTGTTGCTACAACAGGCTCTTTTCTGAACTACGTTAAAACAGTCAAACAGCTCAATAAATACCAGCGGCAGTTTGAAAACTAACACTCCCGTCTTTCACATAAAGGAAGTGTGCACCTCGGCCTGGCCCAGATGTGGCAGCACCAATAACTACAGCGGAAACACTTTGTCGCTGGGGCAGCCACATGATTTCAAGTCCATTTTGCCCAGCCTTAGTCAGTGGGACAGCTCCTGACCCCTGACCCTCAGCTCAGGGTCAAAGGTGAGAGGAGCAGAGATGCCTTGTCTCGGACTCAGCTCCTTCTTCAGCAGAACAGCATCGTCAGCCTCCTTCCGTCTCTAATGGGGACCAAAACCTGAGAGACTTCTCTTCCTGAAGGGGGGCCACACTTTTGGAGCTGCTCCTCACTCGGCGTCAGTTCAGCTGAAGGACATCTGTGGTCCACAAACCGGTCTACCTCCAGAACCGGGGCCGCGCTGAGTCCCGCCGAGAACATGTCTAACTAAGAGCACAGGAAACCAGCCTCCTGCTCCGGTCGAGGGCTTGTCCTCGGCAGAGCGCCCCCCACAGGAGCCACGAGGAACAGGGTCGAAGGGCTCCAGATCCTTCATCTCAACAGCATCCCTCAAGTCCCATGTCTCCAGGTTCCACGAGCTCCAGTTCCTCAGGGTGCTCCTGCGGGCTCCTGCGGGCTCCGATGGGCTTCGGTGGGCTCCTGCGGGCTCCGATGGGCTCCTGCGGGCTCCTGCGGGCTCGGGTGGGCTCCTGCGGGCTCCTGCGGGCTCGGGTGGGCTCCTGCGGGCTCCTGCGGGCTCCTGCGGGCTCCGATGGGCTTCGGTGGGCTCCTGCGGGCTCCGATGGGCTCCTGCGGGCTCGGGTGGGCTCCTGCGGGCTCGGGTGGGCTCCTGCGGGCTTCGGTGGGCTCCTGCGGGCTTCGGTGGGCTCCTGCGGGCTCCTGCGGGCTCCGATGGGCTTCGGTGGGCTCCTGCGGGCTCCTGCGGGCTCCTGCGGGCTCCGATGGGCTCCTGCGGGCTCCTGCGGGCTCCGTTGGGCTCCTGCGGGCTCCTGCGGGCTCCTGCGGGCTCCTGCGGGCTCCTGCGGCTCCTGCGGGCTCCTGCGGGCTCCTGCGGGCTCCTGCGGGCTCCGATGGGCTCCTGCGGGCTCCGATGGGCTCTGATGGGCTCCTGCGGGCTCCTGCGGGCTCCTGCGGGCTCCTGCGGGCTCCTGCGGGCTCCGCGGGCTCCCGCGGCTCCGATGGGCTCCCGCGGCTCCTGCGGGCTTCGGTGGGCTCCTGCGGGCTCCTGCGGGCTCCTGCGGGCTCCTGCGGGCTCCGATGGGCTCCTGCGGGCTCCTGCGGGCTCCTGCGGGCTCCTGCGGGCTCCTGCGGGCTCCTGCGGGCTCCGATGGGCTCCTGCGGGCTCCGATGGGCTCTGATGGGCTCCTGCGGGCTCCTGCGGGCTCCTGCGGGCTCCTGCGGGCTTCGGTGGGCTCCTGCGGGCTTCGGTGGGCTCCTGCGGGCTCCTGCGGGCTCCTGCGGGAGCAAACTAAAACCTGCTGTAGGGAAGAAGCTTGAGTAAAGACTCACGGCTGAGGGACTCCAGTGACTCGCTGCAGAAGCTGGGGCGAGACTGGACGCACTGGAAAACAACACATTCAGCTTGTTATTATTGTTCTTTCTCTTTTAACTTTGATTTATTTTCACAAAGAAAAAGTTAATTACATTTTTCAGACTTTGTAAATTATTATTAAACACTATTTTGTAACTTAAATTGTTGTTTGAAAAGGAGTAAAACGGTTTTTACCTGAGCCTCTGTAAACTTCCTCTGAGCGTCATCTCCATGTTCTCCTCCTGAAACAAGCACAGAAACTCAAATCCTACTAAAACTTGTTCAAAACCCCCTAAACCCTGTTGAAATGTGAGTGTGTTGTGATAAGCTGACCTGCCTCTTGTGCTCGGGCCGGTCTGCGCTCAGACTAAACGGAGACAGAGGAAGCAGCTGCAGAGACAAAGAGACAGAGTCAGGAGCTGTTCATTACAAACAGAGAACTGAGACAAACCAAGCACAGACCTGAGACGGGCCACTGGGGTTCACCGAGACACTGCTGCGACGAAACCGAGCCGAAGACAAGGGGCTGACGACCGTTGTCCCGTCACTGACACAGAGAGGACAGAGGAGAGGACAGAGAGGACAGACAGAGGACAGAGGAGAGAACAGAGAGAAGACAGAGGAGAGGACAGAGAGAGGACAGAGAGAGGACAGAGGAGAGGACAGAGAGGACAGACAGAGGACAGAGGAGAGAACAGAGGAGAGAACAGAGAGAAGACAGAGGAGAGGACAGAGAGAGGACAGAGGAGAGGACAGACAGAGGAGAGGACAGAGAGAGGACAGAGGAGAGGACAGAGGAGAGGACAGACAGAGGACAGAGAGAAGACAGAGGAGAGGACAGAGGAGAGAACAGAGAGAAGACAGAGGAGAGGACAGAGGAGAGGACAGACAGAGGAGAGGACAGAGAGAGAACAGAGAGAAGACAGAGGAGAGGACAGAGGACAGAGAGAGGACAGAGGACAGAGAGAGAACAGAGAGAAGGCAGAGGAGAGGACAGAGGACAGAGAGAGGACAAGGAGGAGGACAGAGGAGAGGACAAGGAGGAGGACAGAGGAGAGGACAGAGAGAAGACAGAGGAGAGGACAGAGAGAGAACAGAGGAGAGGACAGACAGAGGACAGACAGAGGACAGAGGAGAGGACAGAGGAGAGGACAGACAGAGGACAGAGGAGAGGACAGAGGAGAGGACAGAGGGAAGACAGAGGAGAGGACAGACAGAAGACAGAGGAGAGGACAGAGAGGACAGAGGAGAGAACAGAGAGAAGACAGAGGAGAGGACAGAGGAGAGGACAGAGAGGACAGACAGAGGAGAGAACAGAGGAGAGGACAGACAGAGGACAGAGGAGAGGACAGAGGAGAGGACAGAGGAGAGGACAGAGGAGAGGACAGAGAGAAGACAGAGGAGAGGACAGAGAGAAGACAGAGGAGAGGACAGAGAGGACAGAGGAGAGGACAGACAGAGGACAGAGGAGAGGACAGAGAGAGAACAGAGAGAAGACAGAGGAGAGGACAGAGGACAGAGAGAGGACAAGGAGGAGGACAGAGGAGAGGACAAGGAGGAGGACAGAGGAGAGGACAGAGAGAAGACAGAGGAGAGGACAGAGAGAGAACAGAGGAGAGGACAGACAGAGGACAGACAGAGGACAGAGGAGAGGACAGAGGAGAGGACAGACAGAGGACAGAGGAGAGGACAGAGGAGAGGACAGAGGGAAGACAGAGGAGAGGACAGACAGAAGACAGAGGAGAGGACAGAGAGGACAGAGGAGAGAACAGAGAGAAGACAGAGGAGAGGACAGAGGAGAGGACAGAGAGGACAGACAGAGGAGAGAACAGAGAGAAGACAGAGGAGAGGACAGAGGAGAGGACAGACAGAGGACAGAGGAGAGGACAGAGGAGAGGACAGAGGAGAGGACAGAGAGAAGACAGAGGAGAGGACAGAGAGAAGACAGAGGAGAGGACAGAGAGGACAGAGGAGAGGACAGACAGAGGACAGAGGAGAGGACAGAGAGAGAACAGAGAGAAGACAGAGGAGAGGACAGAGGAGAGAACAGAGGAGAGGACAGACAGAGGACAGAGAGAAGACAGAGGAGAGGACAGACAGAGGACAGAGGAGAGGACAGAGGAGAGGACAGAGAGGACAGAGAGAGAGGACAGAGGAGAGGACAGAGGAGAGGACAGAGGAGAGGACAGACAGAGGACAGAGAGAAGACAGAGGAGAGGACAGAGAGGACAGAGGAGAGAACAGAGGAGAGGACAGAGAGGACAGAGAGAGAGGACAGAGGAGAGGACAGAGGAGAGGACAGAGGAGAGGACAGAGGAGAGGACAGAGGAGAGGACAGAGGAGAGGACAGAGAGAAGACAGAGAGAAGACAGAGGAGAGGACAGGACAGAGAGGAGTGAGGAGAGGACAGAGGACAGAGGAGAGGACAGAGAGGACAAGGAGGAGGACAGAGGAAAGGACAGAGGAGAGGACAGAGGAGAGGACAGAGGAGAGGACAAGGAGGAGGACAGAGAGGACAAGGAGGAGGACAGAGGAGAGGACAGAGAGGACAAGGAGGAGGACAGAGGAGAGGACAGAGAGGACAAAGAGGAGGACAGAGGACAGAGGAGAGGCAGAGGACAGCGGAGAGGAGAGAGAGGACAGAGGAGAGGACAGAGGAGAGGACAAGGAGGAGGACAGAGGAGAGGACAGAGAGGACAAGGAGGAGGACAGAGGACAGAGAGAAGACCAAGGAGAGGACAGAGGAGAGGACAGAGAGGACAAGGAGGAAGACAGAGGAGAGGACAGAGTGGACAAGGAGGAGGACAGAGGAGAGGACAGAGTGGACAAGGAGGAGGACAGAGGACAGAGAGAGGACAGAGAGGACAAGGAGGAGGACAGAGGACAAGGAGGAGGACAGAGGAGAGGACAGAGAGGACAAGGAGGAGGACAGAGGAGAGGACAGAGGACAGAGTGGACAAGGAGGAGGACAGAGAGAGGACAGAGGAGAGGACAGAAAGGACAGAGGACAGAGGAGAGGAGAGAGAGAGGACAGAGAGAGGACAGACGAGAGGACAGACAGAGGACAGAGGAGAAGAGAGAGAGAGGACAGAGGAGAGAACAGAGAGGACAAGGAGGAGGACAGAGGAGAGGACAGAGGACAGAGGAGAGAGAGAGGACAGACAGAGGACAGAGGAGAGGACAGACAGAGGACAGAGGAGAGGACAAGGAGGAGGACAGAGAGGACAAGGAGGAGGTCAGAGAGGACAAGGAGGAGAACAGAGGAAAGGACAGAGAGGAAAAGGAGGAGGACAGAGGACAGAGAGAGGACAGAGAGAGAAAGAACAGAGACAACAGGAAACTTTTTTAATGATAAAAAAATATGAAATAAATACTAAATGCTGTATAATTGTTTTCTGTGTATGTACTCATTTCTAAAAGCATTGTTAATAATATTAATTAATAAATAAAACCGATTTGAATCACAAAAGTGAGGCTGCAGTTCTCAGACCTGACGCTGGTGATCATGGGGGCGCTGTTCGACCTGCGAAGCGTCCCGCCTCCCGCTCCTCCAGCTGCGCATGCGCACGGGTCTACTTCCATCCGCTCCATCAGAGCTCCGCGGGCCCTGAAGTGGCAGCGTCAACGGCCGCCTTCCGAGCGTTGTGCGGCGGCGGCGGGTCGTACTCGAGGCCTGGTAGAAGCCTGACCCGCAGGCCTCACCGCCAAGTCAGCAGAATGCTCCCGGAAACGGCGTACGTTTACCGCATTTCCACCTGAAAAAACACCGTAAAAAGAGAAACCGAGTTACAGCCGGACGAGCAGCCCCAGGGTACGCTTCAGTTCCCGCGGCGAAAAACCCGACTTTTATTCGCTGCGTGAAAGCGACAAAACATCAGTTCAGAGTTTATTTCCCTCTAACCACCCGGACTAACCCTGAAGTTCTGCTTTTTTCCACAGAGCTCCTGAAACGGTCCGCGCAGGTGACGTGACTTTAGGATTAGCTCTGCAGCTAACTTGCATTAAAAGCTCCAGTCACAGATCGGTAACCCGCTCAGCAGATGTCCTAAAAACGTCACTCTGAGGCTGTCACAGTGAACAGCAAGAGTCGGTTCTGGTCCAGGTCCCACACACACCGGGATGAGCCCAAAACAAGTCCCACAAACTGTCCAATATAAGAGTTTTTAAAGGTTTTACAACATATAGTCTTTCACCAAATAGTGGTAGTTCTCCAGCAGTGAAAACAGCGTCGCGACCTGGACACAGAAGGAACTGCAGCCTGAGAAGTGAGAACGTGACAGGTTTCGGAAGTTACTGCAATAAACAAACATGAAAATAGTGTCTAAAAAAGGGCAGGTGGGACAAAGTCATTCAAACAGAAGAAACACATGACCAAACATAAGCCCTGTCCCGCTCAACACCTGGCCCTGTCCCGCTCTAGACCCGGCCCTGTCCCGCTCTAGACTCGGCCCTGTCCCGCTCTAGACTCGGCCCTGTCCCGCTCACAGGGACGAGCGGAAAGGAGGGGGAGGAAGGGCCGCTTCGTCACAAAATTTAGCAAAACTTTAGCTCCGTGTTCCTCGGTGTTTGAAGCCGAAGTTAAGCCCGGGACTGCGGCCGGGAACAGGACGCCTCCGCCGGGAGACATGAGGAAGCACGGCCTGGTCCAGCGGAGGTGAGCGGAAGGTGAGTGAAAATGTCCCCGCTGAAGGTGCACCACAGCCCGGACACACGGCGCAGACAGCCCCGGGGCCAGCTTACGAAGGGTTAACGGAGGTTCAAGTGGTCCGACAAAGTCCTGGTTTAAACCTGGCTTAGCCCTGGTTTAGACCATGTTCAGACGTGGTTTAGTTCTGGTTTAGACTTGGTTTAGACCTGGTTTAAAGCTGGGGTAAACCTGGTTTAAACCTGTTTCAGACCTGGTTTAGACCTGGTTCAGACCTGGTTTTAGTTGGTCTTCACAGGATGAAGGAGGAGGATGACAAAGATGGTTCTGCAGTGGCAGGTCCTGACCAGCAGGACTTTCCCATCATGCACTGGGAGGAGCTGAGCGCCCGCATTGAAGAACTGGAGCGACAAGAGCAGGACCGAGCTACACAGGTCAGAGTCAGGCCCTACCCCTGGTCTGGTCCTCAAAAACAATCACGGACCAATCAGCTGCCAGTGCTGAGCCTCTGCTGCGTTCGGATTGGTGGATGAGAGTTGTTTCTGTTTGTTGTTGTGTCTAAAGGGGGCAACACTGAGAAGGGTCTGGGAAGAAGATCGAGAGGAAGACGTCAGGAAGAGAAGGCTCACATCACGGTACCATCATTTAAGAGAAGTTTGGACTTGAGCTGGACGAGAAAGACTGATGAAGTGTGTGCTTGTCAGTTTTCAGCAGAAGAACCTCCAGCTGTGCTTCATTAACGAAGGCGACAGTGAAGAAGAGGGTGGAGCCAACGGGAAGGTCAGCCAATCACAGACAGTTCATTTAAACCTCCAGACCTGCTTTAGCTGTTGCTTCTGTAAAACCCCAGATACTGCTACAACATTTTCAGAATAAAGATCTGTGATTTGAAGCAGAATCCCTTTAAACCCCAGGAACATGACTTTGTGTCGTTCAGGTTTCCACAGGAACGGGACAGAACCAGCTCAAACAGGAAGTGGTGATAACTCTGAGAACGCTCCGGGACAAGCTACTGGACAAATTTAGGCGGGAAAATAAAGACGAGGCAAGTCCTGGTTCAGTCTTGGTTTAGACCTGGTTTTATCCTTGTTTTTGACGTCTCTTACTTGTTTCTCTCAGAGCCCGAACCAGACGAGGAGGCCTGTGATGCGGTGGGAGCTGGAGCAGCGTTCGGTTCAGCAGCTGATCGTCCTGAAGGCATCGCTTCAGCTGGACGCTCATGGTCCGTCTCTTTTTGTGAACAGTTTCTTCAGTTTTTTACCTTTGTATGGGTCTGTGACAGACTCGTATGGGTCTGGGACTGTCTCCTTTGGGTCTGGGACTTCTCCTTTGGGTCCGGGACGGTCTCCTTTGGGTCTGTGACAGTCTCATATGGGTCTGGGACAGGTTTTATTTTTGTGACTGATCTGGGGTTTTTCTGTTTCAGAGCTCAGTGCTGAGTTAGTGGCTCAGCTTTTGGTACGAGACCAGCTCAGGACCAAACAGGACGCTCTGCTGCTGGACCTGATGGACCTCACCTGAAACCAGACTAAAGTCAGAACCGTCCAGACCCTGACCAGATTCAAATAACCTGGCCCAACACACAAAGTGGCTTTGGAGGCAACGAATTAAGATATATTTTACATGAAGAGACGAAACCCAGGACTAAACCAGGTCTAAAATTTCAAAAGAAAATGCAGAGTTTGAAAAAGTATTTTGTAGTATACTCGAGAACGGTCTCAGTCCGGGTCTTGACCTTGAAAGTCTTGGTCCTGACTCAGACCCGATGGTTGCTGCGCCTCATTTAAACCTTATTAAACTATATTCTGAATAAGCTGCAGTAAAAAC